>VMDR010007518.1:0-40162 GCA_007922815.1 Macrotus californicus | reverse complement strand
AGAGCCCTCGCCCTGGTGTGTTAAAAGGGCCATTTTCCAAAGTTTTGCTTTGTGTCTCTTGGAGCCCTGTGTGGCGGACAGGAGGTTTTCATTTTAAGTTCTTTGCACAGAAACTGACCATCCATGGGGTTTTGCCGAAACACAGACCTGAAATTGTCTTTTCAGAACAAATCTGGACAGACATGTGCCTCAGAAGCTGCTGTGGGGGTGTGGTTGGGCCCCGCCCCTTTGCCTCCCATCTCCCTCTTTGTGTTACGAAAATAAAAGCAAAACAACTGCAAACCCGAAATTCCTTTTGAGCCACTGGGCACATACAGCATGTGGTGACCTCAGGAAGTAACAGCCCTGTAAGGGGTTTCCTTTTGAAGGCTGTGGCCCATCTTGCCGAGAGTAGGTTTCATTTTGTATTTTGTTTTTAAATGTTATTTTATTAACTTTTAGAGAGAAGGAGGGGATGGAGAAAGAGAGGGAGAGAAACATCGATCAGTTGCCTTTCAAACGCCCCAACTGGGGACCTGGCCCACAACTCAGGCATGCGCCCCCACCTGGAACCAAACCGGCTCCACTGAGCCACACCAGCCAGGGCAGGTGTTTCAACAGGACACTTAGCCATGTCCCTCAAGGTTTTCTTATGAAAGGCAAGCTATAAGACTGGCATTGGGGCAGGGGGTACCCCAGATTTGGCTTAACGCCCCCCTTTATAGAGAGAGTTGATGCTGTGAGAGGTGGGGGTGGGGGCCAGCAGGCATCCACAAGGCGCTGCCTTGCTGCCAGTAGCCCACCCTGTCCTGCAAGCATGGTTCCCAGCAGGCGAGGCCTGAGACAGGCGACACCTACAGGAGCGTGCAGACCTCCCTGAGCGCCTTGGCTCCTCCCGGCACCACCGCCCACATCTCCGAGCCCCTGAACCACACACACTTTTGCAAAGCTTCCAGTGTCATTGTCGGCAGACAGGTTTTCCTTCTGTAAGTACAGGCACAGCAGGTGCTGGGAGATGAGCCCCAGCCACTTGTCACTGGGTTGAGACCAGTCTTGAGGGGTGAGTAGAACAAAGGGCACTGTTGCCCCAGAAACTCCACTGTGGGATCTGTAAAGTGTAGGTCTCCCGGAATGGTCTCCCCCCATTCCGGGAGACCTCCGCATTTTAGGTTCAAGGACGTGGTCTGCCTCCCCCCTCCCAGCCTCCTTAGCTCCGCCATTGCTTCCTGGTCTCACCCCATGCTAACCCTCACCCTGAATCCTTGTCTACTGACAAAGCAGCACTTTGGCCTGGGTTGGGATGGGGCGGGGGCTCTGGCAAGCCAAGGTCCCTGGGACCCATTTCCTTCACCAGAGATGTAGGCCATGGTCCCTCGGCAGCATGGGCTGGGGGCCAGGGCCACTGACAGGGCTGAAGGCAAGAAGTGAAGGCCTGGTGGGGAAGGAGGAGCCTTGTTCCCAGTCCCCGCCCCCTGCTGTCATTGCCCTGGATGCAGGGGCCCATCAGGGCCTTTGGGCTCCTGGTCTGGTGCAGCTTTGATGAAATGGGGGTTCTGGGACCAGGTGCCCCATGGACTGCGATGGGAAGTCTTTTAGAGGCCTGCTCCCTACTCCTGGCAGTTTGACTGTGATTTGGACCAAGAGCACCTAGAGGCCACCAGCTCCCTTCTGAGTCCAGGGACATGAGCCTGCCTCTGGTTGCACATTGCACTCAGCCTCGGCCCGCCCCAAGCCTGTGTAATCTTGCCGCACCCACCTGGCCCTGACCTTTCTGAAAGGCATCCTGGCTAACTGTCTTCCCCTTACCCCACGCATGAGCCGCTGCCCTGGCCCTGCTGCTTGGGTGCCTGGGCTCCCTGAAGGGCCTGTCTTGAGCTGACCGTTGGGACTGCCCTGTTTTAGCTTTCTTCCTGGTTGGTTTCAGGAACCAGCTTCAGCCCCTCAGCAAGAAGAGAAACCAAAAGTATAGGGCCTTGATCTTTCTGTTCTGCTGCTGGTCTGTCAGTGCGGTCTGTGCTCTCAGCTGACAGTGCAGGACCCTTGAGTGGGACAGTGGCCTCTTCCCCCTGGCGTGTGTGCTCCTGGTCCGCATCAGGGAGCCTCATGTGCCCAGGTGTGACTTAGCCTGGAGATAAGAGCCCATTTCTGGGACTTAGATGCCGCCAGCCGTCTGGGAGGTCCTCTCTTGCTTTTGTGTGTCACCCTTGCCTCTATACCTGTCTGTCATTCCTCACAGCCCTGTCCCGAGCTCACTGCCCCCACTGCCCCTAGGCGGTGTGATGGCAGGTGTTCTTCCCACTCTCCAGTTGGACCTTAGGGCTAGGCATATCCTGGCATTGGCATTGTGTGTCTGAAGTGGCTCAGCACGTGTCGCAGTGTCCTCTGCCATCCCTCAGTGGACAAAGGGCTACTTAGCCATTGAGATATGGGAGAAGGCCTAGTGTCCACTCAGACAACCCCAGTAGGAGAAGCCCCCACCACAACACAGGAAGAGGGCTGGCTTAGGACAGAGGAATGGGGGCCACAACCCCATCCCAGGTACTTTTGGAGGCAAAGAAAGTAAGGGTGATGACCACCCCAGGGGAGATGGTCAGAGAAAGCAAGAAGGTGACATTTGAAATAGGCTTGAGGGAGGCAAGGGAGCCAGACATATTGGAGAAGAGTGTTCAGATGGAAGATCAGCCCGTACAAAGGCCCTTTGCGGATTGGCGAGGGGGCAAGAAATGGGGTGGGTGCAGGCCCTGAGCGAGATGGGAAGCCACAGAGGGTTCCAGAACACACTGAGGCAAGGGTGGAAAAGGAGACCAGGAACAGGTAGTTTTGGGACTCAGCCGACAGTGGAAGCCATGAGGTGGGAAAAAGGGCAAGGTACTGTGAGGACCCAGGCAAATGGGTTCCCTGCTCACAGGAAATCCAGGATGCCAAGGTAGGATTTTTCCACAGCTTGGAGGAGGAAGCGTGGATGAGGGAACACAGTCAAACTAGCTCCAGAAGGACAAGACACTGGCCAGGGGAAGAGAACAGGTGGTGGGAACAGCAAGTGCAAAGCCCCTGAGTTCCTATGGCCTGCTCCCACACAGGCACAGAGAAGGCACACACCCTGCCCAAGGTCCCAACAGCTCCAGGTCCTCCTCAGAGCTCCTCCCTCTGTCGTCTTCTTGAACTTGGAGGATCTATTGTCTCCAGCAGAGTAAAGAGTCTGGAGTCAGTTTGGGCAGGCAGCAGGCAAGGTCGGCTCCTGCTTAAAAATTCACTCTCCTCACAGTAGCTTCAGCTGAGGGACAGAGTTCAAGGCACACAAGGGGCCCTGCAGATTTGGCCTGGCTGTGCCTCAGTTTCCTCCCTGGTAACTGGACTCCACCTATGGGGGGTTGTTAAGAGGATTATAGATGGATGCTTGGTATACAGCAAGTGCTCTATTCATGCTTGAAACCAACTCAGTAGTGCTTCAGTGAGCACCTGTGGAGTGTCTGAAGCCTCATGCAGGTCCCTCTCCACCTCTCTAAGCCTTGGGGTCAGTGTGATTGGCTCATTGTCCCGGTGGGCCCCAAGTGGTGGTGCTATTTTGTAGGCAGCCGCCAGGCCACCATCCTCCCTGCCCCAGAAGCTGGCACCAGATGCCTGGCCTGGTGAGCAGTCACCTCACAGGCCCCCGGTCCTACCCCGAAAGCTCCCTCCCTGTCTCAGCCCAGCCACCCAGAGGTGACTCATCCTTGCCCTGCCTCCATTGGAACCAGGCACTGAAATAGTCACCAAGCTCACTCTCGGGAGTGGCCGTGGAAATATTTCAGGGCTGCATTCAGCACCTAAAAATACTCTGCCTCTGTGGGTCCTCAAGTGTCTCCCCCTACCCCCGTCATTCCCTTCGCGGTCCCTTTGAAAACCACCCATGAGCACCCCAGACCTGTGCCTCCATGCCGTGTCCTCCAGCCCATTAAGCATCCCTGGCGACCAAGGCTGGAGAGTGTCCCTAAGTGCAAGTGTGTGTGGACTATGGTCTCCCTCCCTTGGCACCATGGAAACTTAGTTTCTCCACAACATTCTGGAAGGGAGGCCTTTTCTGAAACCCCTAGAAGTCTGTTCCTGGACAGGGAAGCCTGGGCACAGCAACACTGTCCAGGGAGATCTTACTCAGTTTTCCTTCAAAATGAGAAAATGATTCTTGCCATTTGTGTTCCTGTGCCTGCAGGAAGCAGACACCCCAGCAGAGTCCAGAGCTGGACTGAACACCATGCCTCCCCCCCGACCTACTTGCCGTGGAGCCCCACGTGGGTTGTAGGTCCTTCTCCCTCCCCTGGGGGGCAGACTGTCCCCTCCATGGCACCCAAACATCCTTGCTGTCCCAGCCACTTAGCCTCCTGGTCACACTCTTTCCTAACCAACAGGCACCTTGACCTTTGGGGCGGCCACAGGAAGGTGAGGGGAGCAAACGGAGCTGGCCCACTGGGGTCTGACCCAGCTTCTTAGTCTCCTCAAGTCTCCAGCTAAAGACATAGCAGGGGCAGAGGCCCCAGGACAGTTGTTTGCCAGGCCTCTTGGAGATGCAGCAAGCTGGCCACTATTGACTAAAGTCCACACTTTATTCAGATTTCCTGTTTTTACCCAGTGTCCTTTTTACTATTTTTATGGAGGTAAGGTTCACTAACATAAAATTAACCATTTAAAAATGAACAATTGGTGGCATTCGGCACCTTTCACAGTATTGTGCAGCTACCTCTGTCTGGGTCCAGAACGTTTTCCTCACCCCACAAAGAAACCTCATACCCATTCTCACCTCCGCAAGGCCCTGGAAACCACGAGTGTGGTTTGCCTGTTCTGGACATTTCGTGTAGATGGAATCACACGACATGTAGCCTTTTGTGCCTGGCTTCGCTCACTCAGCATCAGTTTTGAGTTTCATCCACGTTACAGTGTGTCAGTGTTTCACTCCTTTTGTGGCTGAATAATATTCCACTGCGTGGACAGACCATACTGTGTTCATCCTTCACTAGCGTGCGGAATTTGGGCTGTTTCTAAGGAAGTGCTTGTTGAGCATTTCCTGTCCGCTAGGCACAGCTGTAGCGCCTGGTCTGCGCCCCCTCCTGCCGCAAGGTCACACTGTCACACTGTGACTGTGGACCGATTCCCCAGTGGTGAAAGGAAGGCAGAGACAGGCAGTCAAGCTTCCAGGGGAACCGCAGGCTATAGGCCTTTATACTCTGCAGATGGGATTAGAAATAGATGGTAAGGAAGCCAAGAATTAAACAAGATAAATGCCAGTTGAAGACCCTCAGGGTCTTCCAGGCAGCGAGACCAGCGTGTGCAAAGGCCCTGAGGTGGGAATGGGCTGGTGTGTCGGAGGGAAGCGCAGGCTGGTGAGGTTGGAGAACAAGGGGAGGGGGGAGGAAGGGGGGTGGACAGCAGCTGTAGGTTCTGGGATGTGTGGGGAAGGGTCTGGGCTGTACTCAGATGGAAAGCCACGGAGAGACTGAAGAAGATGAAGGAAATAAGGGCCTGAGACTGGGAACAGGACAGAGAGATGGGGCCTCAGCATGTCACACCTTTCAGCAGGTACCAGATGATGCTATCTGCCTCTGCTTGAGTCAGCATCGCCATGGTAACGTGGCTCCTACCAGATGCTCCTTCAGGCACATTCCCCATCACTGTAGCCACTGTCGCGTCATTGCCTTGCCATTGCCACGTCATTGCCTTGCCAGGGGCAGGGGTGAGGGGGGCAGCTATTTTTACCCAGGCTGCAGACAGTGCTCAGGGACCAAGATGCCCACCTTCCCCTATTTCTCAATCCCTCTGCTTCCTGAGCCACCAGCTCCCTGAAGGGTCTCCAGGCTCCTCCTAGGAGGGGGCAGGGGCTGTCTCAAGCAGTGGACACTGCAGGTGAGGAAACATCATGGGCAAGAGCTGGCACTGGACAGCAGAAGTGGGCAGGGCTGGGGGTGACAGGAAGACGGGCCGAAGCAGGGAGCCACAGGGTGGGGAGGCCAGGGTGGCACTTGGAGGACGGAAGATGGGTTCCTGTGACCCAGGGCAGCCCCTGTGGGCCCTGAGTCTCCCTGGACCATGAGCACTGGTGGGAAAACTGAGGTGGGGAGGGTACTCATGGGCTCCACCTGGGCCAGTAAGGACTCTAACTAGCCACCACCCCAGCTGCTGATGACTCTTACCGTCCCCCCATCTTCCCTCTTCTCTCCCCACTCCAGGCCTTCTGGATGCTCCACTAATATACTGTGCATTCCTACCTCAGGGCCTTTACGTGTGCTACTCCAGCTTTCAAGAACACCCTTCCCTGGGGCACCCACATAGCACCCCCTTTGTCTGAAGGTGGCATGGACCCTCTGAACCCCCTCCACTCTCCCCCCTGAAATTTCTTTCTAACTCTTGTCACTGCCTGTTGTTATGTATTATCTATTTTTCCAATTGTTCCCACCCAAGGAGGAGGGCCTTAGTTTACCCAGCCTGTGAATGGCAGTAGTCAGCGTGCACAGGTGAGGGGAAACCAGGCAGTGAAAGGCCAGTGTCTGGGTCTTTTCCACCTGATACAGAACTGCAAGGACAGGGTGGGGCCTTGGGGTGACCTACAGCTCCCTGGGCTGGTTGGCCCTCAGTGGGAACAGAAGTCTGGTCAGTGGACAAGACAAGCCAGGGAACCTACCCTGGGCTCTCCAGGACAGGCTGGGGTGGCCTGGGAGTCCACTTCCACCCTCACCACACATACTACTGATGGGACTGTGTCACCACCAGCCCTGACTGTGCTGCCTTGGGAGACAGTCACTCCATCTTCACTATAGAGATTTACAGGGTCACCTTCTCTTTATACCAGCAACACTAAGGATGGTTCGCTCCAGTCCCCAGCCAAGAACCATGGAGCCCAGTTTAAGTCATGACTGATGAACAGGCGTCTCTTTCTGTCTCCAGCCTTTTCCAGCTGTCCCCCCTCCCTCCTCTCTGTGTGGGTCTCTGGCCTCCTCCCTCTGGCTCCACTAAACTTTTCTTCCCTCCCTTTCCTACAATCCCTCTCCCTCCATCTCTATCTTTGGCTCTTTGTTTATCTCAGTCACTATCTCCACTTTCTTTCCCACTATATCTATGCTCCCCGCCCCCTCTATCAGGAGGCCCTGATTAATCCAGCCTAGGCCAGAACCTTGGAACCGGCCCTTTGGCCTCGGTCTACCCATTCATCAAATGGACTTGTCCTAGGACCTCAATTCCCGGGCGGAGGGAATCCCCTTCCCAGCCCTGGGCAGGCTTCCACGGACGGGCAGGGAAGGGGTTAACCGCGTGCCGTCCCCCTCCCCCAGCCCTGCATTTAATTAGCGGTCCTGCGGGGCTGCCAAGCTGGGCAAGAAAGGGAAGGGAGGAGATGGGGGAGCAAGGGGGAGAAGTGGAGGGGAGGGACGAGGGGGCGGGGGAAAGAAGGAAAGGAGAAGGGAGGAGGGGAGCCGGGCCAGCCGGAAATTCGAATCTCGCATCGCAGGGTCCTCGACTCATATGTCTGGGCTCCCGACTCTGACCTCACCCTGCTCCCCGCATGAGCAAAGGCTGGGCACGCCCGCAAAAAATGTCAGCTCTCTCCTATCGTCCGGTTGAAGAAACCGAGACCCACGCAGAAATGGCAACTAACCGGGCCACAGTTCGAGCCGCCCAGCTTATTTGGGCGGTTTTGTTTTCGCGCTGGAAAACAGGACAGGAAAACCAGTTGGTTCCAGGAGATTTGGGGGCCCGTCTCGCTGTGGGTATCGGCGAGAGCAGGGGACAGCGGAGGGGAACTTGGACGAGCTGGGGGAGGGGCTGGAGCCGGGAGGTTCAGCTTCAGTCTCAGCTACGCCACACCCCTCCCCGTGCCTCAGTTTCCCCCTCTGTGGGCGCAGAGTCGGGAAATTTGGAAGGTTAACGCTACTCCTCTGCACTCCCAAGACCTCCCCCGCGGCCCCAGCGTCTGCTTCTACGCAGCCCCGCCTCGCCCTGACGTCGGCGCTAACGCCATCCGCCCCCCTCACCACCCACCCCCGCTGCCGTGCGGAGTTAACTCTTCCGCCGGCCCCGCCCAGACCCCCGAGATCCTCACTCAACTCCCGCCAGAGGCGGGCCAGGCTGGAGGTACCGACAAAGGACCGTCCCGGGGGAGGCCAGGCCACACGGGAGGTCCCGTCCAGCCTCCAGGCCTTTGCCTTTGCCGCTCTTTCGGTGTGGAGTGGGTCTCCCGCCCCATCCTAGTCCTATTTACTGCGACATCCCTCCCGCCGCCAGGTCCAGACCCCTCCAGGGCTGGGCGTGTCTGTGTCCAGCTGGGTCTCCCCGCCCCGGGGAAGCTCTTTGGGCCCGGGGCGGGGTCTTCTTACCCCGCAATTCTGTTTCAGGGTCGAGTTTCTTGCCCTCATTTTCCAGATGAGAACCAGGGAAGCCCAGAGAACTTAGGGAGATGTCGAAGCCCTGGCCGAGACCCTAGCTCCTGCGGCTTCCCTGCTCCCACTCCTAGAGAGGACCCCCCTCTTCTGGCGGCAGGGGAGGTGACCCTCAGGCCCCGCCCTGCCCCAGGGGAAGTGAGAATGGGGCGCCTTCCCCCGCATCCTCACCACTTCCTCCCCGGAGAGGCTGCGGCGGGGCCTGGGGGGAGGAGGAAGGCGTGGGGGGCAGTCTCTGTTCGGAGAAGGGTCTGTCAGCCCCCACGCCTGAGAGGGACAGAGCTGGCGTTTAAGTGCCTCACGTCCTGGGGGTGGGGGCGGGGCCAACCTCCTTCTCTGGAGCCCCTTCCTGATGAACGAGGACTCTGCCTCCACCCCACCCCACCCCACCATGCCTCTTCGCTGCTCCCTCCACTCTTATTGCGCCCCCATTCACTGTACTCCTTCACTGGACCCGGGCCCTTTCCAGGAGGCCTGGCCCAGAAGCCCCGGGTCCAGCTGCAGCTCTCTATTGTACAAGACAGGCCCCAGGATTCCTGGCCTCCCATTCTCCTGCAGAGATGCACCTGGATTCCAATCTGTTCTCCAAAGATTGGAGTCAAGCTTTGCTCAGAACCTCTGTGTGTCCGTCTGAAAAAGGGACAGGTGTCCTCCTTGAGGGGCTGCTGTGGGATTTTAAAGAAGAATGTCGAGAGTGGGCACGCAATCTTTGCATGAATGCAGCTGCTCATTAATTGCCTCATCCATTTATTAATTCATTAATTCATCCGTCACTCTATCCACTCATTCATTTAATTATTTATTCATGTATTCATTGATTCACACAAGCCCCTCCCCAGTTCCCAGGCAACCAGGGGAGGACATAGGAGTCTACAGCTCTTTAGAGAAGGGCTCTGGGGCCCACAGAACTGTGGGTGGGGACAGCCCCAAGGTTTTGAGGAGGAAGTGGGAGCTTCCACTTAACCAACCTGAAGCCTCCCCACAGCAGCTCCGCGGGGTGCCATCCCCAAGAGGCTGCTGCCTGCCAAACTGTCTCCATGTGTCCCTGAAATGGGTCAGTACCCCAGTGGTCCTTGGGAGAGTACGGGCTGATGCAGGCAAATTTCAAAAACTGTAGGTGCTCACCCTGGCTGGTTTGTGTGGTTGGTTGGTTGTAGCACAACCCTGATAACTCCAAGGTTGCAGGTTCTATCCCTGGTCAGGACACATACAAAAAGCAACCACTGAATGCCTGCAGCGGCGGAACAACAAATCAGTGCTTCCCTCGCCCTCCTGAAAATCAACAACAAAGTAGTAGGTGGTCATCCCTGAGCTGAGGCTGGGCACACTCAGCATCAACTGCAAGCTTTGGGACAGAAACGAGTGGGTCCCTGTGGTCCCTCCTGGCATCATTTGGCTTGGCTTGGGGCTTCCCTGCCTTCACTGCTCTGGCCGTTTGGATATTCCTGATCCAGGCCTGACCTAGAGTGTCCCTTGGAGGGGGGATGCCTGCATTTTGCTCTCATTTCATCGTGTTTTGGGTTTCCTTCTATTTATGGCAAGAGAAACTGGCTTTCCCTTCTTGGTGGTGACACGAAGTTTCCCTTTTGAAATATACTTACTGCAGTAAAAACAGAAAAGAGGGTAGAACTAAGGGGAAAATAGTGACAGTGCTTATGTGCTTCTTGTTTCCTGTCCCCCATGAGACTATCAGTTCAGGAAGTGATAAGGGAGGGCCGAAAAACCCTCATTCAGCACACAGGGTTGGGCACACAGTTGGTACTCAATAGAGGGTGGTGGAGTGGATGAATGTTGGTGCTTGAGGTTGGCAAACAAATCAACTTCTGAAGTTGGTCTGGTGAAATCAAATTCACCACCCTGACTCCTAAACCCCTGGTTCCAACATTGACCTGTGACAGGGCCTCATCTGGGCCTGGGTATACAGCAGGTACACATTAAATGTACACTGGGTGAGCACAGGGGTCTTGCCTGTCCTGAGGGGGAGGTGTTTTCTCTTTGCAGGAGCCCTCCGGGCTGGACTCTCTCTGCATGGTAAGTCAGTCAGTCAGCAAACACTGTATGGAACGCTCTCGGGGCCCTGTGGAAGGCTGGGGACAGAGATATCACTGCCTCTGAGCGGTCTGCAGGGCCACCAGTTATAAAGCCAGCCCTGCCAGGTATCAATCGGGATCCATCCTTGCTGAAGGGGACTGACAGCGCGTGAACTGCAAAATGGCCTTGTGAGACTAGAAAGAGCCAGCACCAGCCCAGAGGGCAGGGCCTGGGTCCCCTCCCAGCGGCCGCCGAAACACCTGCACTGAACAGAGGAGGTGGCAGCCCGTCCGGCTCCAGGCAAGGGCGGAAGCGGGGCAGGAAGGGAGGGAGGGGCCGCCGTTTTCGCCCGAAACCCGAGCCTCAGGAATGCGGCGGGGCCAGACGCGCCCCCGACCCGAAGCCTGCGCCCCTCCCCCGGCCCCCCCACAGGGTCCTGCCACTTGGGTCCCCGCCAGCCCCACTATTTCCAGCCCCTGGAGCCTAAGCTCCGGGGGCTGCCCCTACTAACCGCACTCAGCCCCACGGGATCCTGAGATCCGGAGACCATCCCCGGCAAGCCTCGCACCCAGAAGGACCCTCCGCCTCACCCCTTTTTGCTTCCTGCTTAACTCCTTTTTTTTTCTTTCTTTTGGGCTTTCCATTTTATACAGATTTTAGATTTATGAGTCTTCAAATAAAGACTAAACAGTAAACGGAGTTGCAGATTGCTTTAAAGAAGAAAGCAGATCTCACGCCAGGCACTCCCCAGGGATGGAGCTGGACGGCAGGTTCAGCCTCCCTTGGGAAGGCAGGAGTGAGGATGGGGTTGAGTACTGATCAGGTTTAGGCTGTGTGATTCTGGGGTGCGTCATGCAATTCCTCTGGGAAGTAGGATAGTCCCCAGACTCGTGGAGGGGCTGGGAGAGTAAATGTGGAAATGTATTCCTGGCTGAGCCCAGGTCACCAACTCCTCCGTCAACCCCACTAACCTTGGAACAAACACCACCCACCCCAGTTTGGGTGGAGGCCCTGTCACCCTTACTTTCCTTCTCACCCTCTGTTTCTCCCTGGCTCTCCCAATCTAAGCCAACCTTTCTCTGCCCACCATCCATGTGGCCAGCTGGCTTCTGCCCCAGGGCTTTTGCACGTGCTGTTCCCACTGGGACATTCTGCCCTCCATCATCTCTTTTTTTTTTTTTTAAAGATTTTATTTATTTATTTTTAGACAGAGGGGAAGGGGGGAGAAAGAGAGGGAGAGAAGCATCAATGTGTGGTTGCCTTTCACATGCCCCCTACTGGGGATCTAGCCTGCAACCCAGGCATGTGCCCTGACTGGGAATCGAACCGACAACCCTTTGGTTCGCAGGCCGGCACTCAATCCACTGAGCCACACCAGCCAGGGCTTGCCCTCCATCATCTCTTGACTTGCCCTTCATTCAGCATCACCTCTTGGGGATGCCTCTCCCAGATTTTTCAACGCTGAAACACCCGCCTTTACCTTCCATGAAAGCACCATTTATTATCTTCAAAGCTGTGTTTGTCACCTTCCTTCAGATCCTGTGCTGGGTGGGCAGGGTTTTTTGTGTCATTCATGTGTGTCCCCATCATTGGGTTCACAGTAGGTGCTCATTCCAGTATGTGGAATGAATGGAGGAAGGAATAGGAGTTATACCTAGTTCATTGCATGAGGCTGGTTGATGGATTTAGGGCCCTCCTGGACCTGCCCAAGAAGCCCCCAGTCTCAGACAGATCTGGACACACACCCCCTACCCAGCTCTGTTGGGTCAGGGCTGGTCCAAATGGAGGGGCAGGACTGGGGTGTCCCAGAGTTCTCCCTGGCTGGAAGGAGAAGGTAGGGAAGGGCACAGCAGAGGAGCCTGAGAGGGTCAGGCCTTGGAGAGTGGGGCTGGCTGAGTCTGTCAAAGGCAGCGCCCTACATTTAGAAACCATGACAGGTCCTTCCCACCCAGTCTCAAGGACCCTGCCTTCCCCTGTCTGGAGTATATAGAGTCAGACACCAATGGTGGACAGGGCTTATACAGGTGGAAAGGGGTCTAAGGAAGTCCCCAGGGCCATGGTTAAGGAAGGCTTCTTGGAGGAAGGAACATTGGAAGTGAGTTTGAAGGATGAGTAGGAATTAGTCTGGAGGCTAAGGGAGGGAACTCCAGACCAAAGAACTGCAGTTAAGTTTGGCTGAATAATAATAATGTAAAACAGCCTGGCCTTAGTTGGTTCCAGCATAGTCCTGCAACCTTTCGGTTATGGGTTTGATTCCCGGGCGGGGCACATACCTAGGTTGCACGTTCCATCCCCCGTCTGGGAGTGTATGATCCCTGGTCCAGGTGCATACTCCAGTTGATGTTTCTCTCTCACATTGATGTTTTTCTCTCTCCCTTCCTCTCTCAAAGCAATGAAAAAAAAAAAAATCCTCGGGTGAGGATAAAAATTAAAAAATAAAATAGAATAAAACAATGATAGAGACCATTATTGACCCTATACTATGTCTGCAAATCCAGTAAAAGTCTCAATACTCCATGAGGGAGGTAGTATTATTTGCTCCATTTTCATGAAGAGGAAAGTAGGACTCAGAGAGGTAACTTGCTTTGGCCTCCCTGTGCCTCCATTTCCCAAGGCCCATCTGCTGGTCAGTCTTTCAGTTCTGGCTGTCTCTGCTCACAGTTCATGAGACATTTACCTACCTATCAAGTTCAAGGCCCAAGATCAGGGTGGAGCCTCCGCAGGCCACCCAATTACCCTCCTGCCTTGGGGAGAAGCAGGGTACCCTCTTTCCCCATCTTGTTCCAGATAGGGGTCCCAGGGCAGGATTGGCTACAGGCCAGGCAGGGGCTGTACTCAGTTCCACCAGGGGTGACCCAAGGCTGGGACCCAAGAGGACAGGTCTGGAGGGCTGAGACCCACATGCCTGGAAAAAGACATATACATGTACACATGGTACTGTGCTCCATATACAAATACACACAGACACACATCCATATGCTTGGCCCTCTGCCCAGGCCAGGCCTCTTGCTCATAATCACAACCTCCCTCATGGACTTTTTGCTTCAAAGCCATTAAGAGCAGTGCCAGGTGAGGAAGGGAGCTGGGTGGAGGGGGTGGTGCTCCTGTCCATAGACCAGTCACACAAACCAAGGCCGAGACTGCCACAGCAAACCAGGCCAGGCAGTGTTCTCCTTTAACATTTTGTGTCCACTGTATGCTAGGCCCTGTGCAGGGACCTAGGGACCTGGGGACCCACCAGCCCCAGGAGAGAGAAGGTCCCTTGCCTTCTGGTGATTTATGATTCACTCCATCATTCTGGATGATTCCAAGGATATAACGGAAAGAAGGGGAGAATCACCAGAGGGCATAGCACATGCAAAGGCCCTGGGGCACTAAGGGGCTGGGAAGCCAAGGCTCAGGTAGGGTAAGAGTGAAAGGTCAGTGGGGGAAGGAGGGTGTGGAGCTTCCACCACCCGGCTGAGGAGTGGGCTCCATCCTGAGCGCTGTGGGAGCCATGGAGGGGTTGTGTGCAGGGGCTCAGATATCTGTCAGACTCAGATATCCCAAGGATCCCTGTGGAGTGTTGAGGAAGGTGTTCCTTTCCTCTTACTGGTATATCCCATCGCCAGCCATAAGCTTATGCCTATGGGTAGCTCATTAAGCCCTAACAGTCATGATAATGGTAATAAGCAGGTAATGATTACCAGTTGGGATTCTTGCCTAAGCCATAGCACCTTTATCGGAGGACCCACAGCAGGCCTTGGCAAAGAGTTAAAACGTAGGCGGCTGCCCAGGGGCATGGACATCAGGGTTCTACAGGATGGATAAGAGCTCAGGCCTGGTCACAGCGCTGGTTTCCTCTGGCAAATCACTCTGCGTCTCAGATTCTCATGTGTCAGGAATTTGGACCCAGTGCTTTAGACAGCTCCCAGTGAAAAGTAGTAGGATCAAAGCGCTTCAGCAACTTCTGGAAGCTCTCTTCTACCCTCCTCTGTCTTTCTGGGGCAAACACACCACCAGACAATGGGGTGAGGGTGGGTGAAGGCAGACCTGGCCCACATCCCGGGCGAGCCACTGGCCACCGGTCTTCCAGGCCTTCACTCCCCAGCGCACACAAAGCTTGGCCAAAACGCGTTAAGGGAGGCACCGTCCGTGCAGTAGAGCGGAAGGTGCCAGAAAATAATTTATCCATCTAGGACCCCATAACCCGTCGTCTCCGTTCCAGGGGACCGGTACTGGCCCCGTCGGCAGGGCCCCACGAGGGGCCGCAGGGCGGGGCTTCAGGGCTGGCGGGAGCCCAGTGGCTAGGCGCCTGATGGCCGGGCCTATCACGCCACCCCGGACGTGCCTTGGCGGGAGGCGGCGCTGGGGACCTTGGTCGTACACAACGCTCCCTCCCGGAGCTCAGTGACCCAGCCCAGTCGCGCGACCCGCCCCCATGACGTCAACCCACAAGGCAGCGCGCTGTTGTGCCGTTTACCGCGCGTCACCGGGGCAACGGCAGCCGGGGGGCGTTGATGGCTTGGCCCCGCCCTACTATGTAAATGAGAGACGTCACCCGCGCCCAATGGCGAGCGGGGGCAGTGAGCTCATCGCGCTGGGCCGAGGCTATAAGAGGGCGCGCGGGTTGCGCGGCGCAGGAGCCGCCGCCAACGGAGGGCCGGGCGCAGCGGCTGCGGCCGGGGAGGGCGCAGTGGCCAAGCGGACGGGGGGGTGCGGGCCCCTCAGGAGGCCGCAGCCACTCCCCTCCCCCCCGGACCGGCGCGGCGGGGGAGGCGGAGGATGGAAACACCCTTCTACGGCGATGAGGCGCTAAGCGGCCTGGGCGGCGGCGTCAGTGGCAGTGGCGGCGGTAGCAGCTTTGCGTCCCCGGGTCGCCTGTTCCCCGGGGCGCCCCCGACGGCAGCGGCCGGCAGCATGATGAAGAAAGATGCGCTGACGCTGAGCCT
Source organism: Macrotus californicus (assembly GCA_007922815.1). NCBI lineage: Eukaryota > Metazoa > Chordata > Mammalia > Chiroptera > Phyllostomidae > Macrotus > Macrotus californicus. The sequence continues at coordinate 24,822 of VMDR010007518.1, read as the reverse complement.
GAGCGAGCAGGTGGCAGCAGCTCTCAAGCCCGGGGCCGCGCCGCCCCCAGCCCCCTTGCGCACAGACGGCACCTCTGGCTCGGCGCCGCCCGACGGCCTGCTCGCCTCACCGGACCTAGGGCTGCTCAAACTGGCCTCGCCCGAACTCGAGCGTCTCATCATCCAGTCCAACGGGCTGGTAACTACCACGCCGACGAGCACGCAATTTCTCTACCCCAAGGTGGCGGCCAGCGAGGAACAGGAGTTCGCCGAGGGCTTCGTCAAGGCCCTGGAGGACTTGCACAAGCAGAACCAGCTGGGTGCGGGTGCGGCCTCCGCTGCGGCAGCGGCCGGGGGACCCTCGGGCACGGCCGCTGGTGCCGCGCCTCCCGGAGAGCTGACTCCGGCAGCGGCCACGCCCGAGGCGCCCGTCTACGCGAATCTGAGCAGCTACGCGGGCAGCACCGGGAGTGCCGGGAGCGCTGCGACTGTCGCCTTCGCCGCCGAGCCCGTGCCCTTTCCGCCGCCACCCCCGGGCGCGCTGGGGCCGCCGCGCCTCGCCGCGCTCAAGGATGAGCCACAGACAGTGCCCGACGTGCCGAGCTTCGGTGAGAGCCCGCCGCTGTCGCCCATCGACATGGACACTCAAGAGCGCATCAAGGCGGAGCGCAAGCGGCTGCGCAACCGCATCGCTGCCTCCAAGTGCCGCAAGCGCAAGCTAGAGCGCATCTCGCGCCTCGAGGAGAAAGTGAAGACACTCAAGAGCCAGAACACGGAGCTGGCGTCCACCGCGAGCTTGCTGCGTGAGCAGGTGGCGCAGCTCAAGCAGAAGGTCCTCAGCCACGTCAACAGCGGCTGCCAGCTGCTGCCCCAGCACCAGGTGCCCGCGTACTGAGCCCGCGCGCGGGGCGCATGCGCGGTCCCCCTCCCTGAGAGGCGGGCTCGCGTGGGGGGGCGTGGGTGTCCCGGACTTGAAGAGGGCGTGGCCCCGGGGACGCCCCCGGATGGTGCCAGGACTCAGAGAGGGCGCCTCAGACTCGACAAGCTGGACCCCCTGCTCCCGGGGGGCAAGCGCATGACTTCCCCCGCCCCCTGCCCTCGCGCTGCCTCTGACCTCTGCGCGTGGCCGCCCGAATTGCACAAACCCGCGCGCCCGGCCTCCCCTTTGTACGCACCACCGCCGAAGAGGGTTCCGAGGGGGCGCAGCCTGAAGCCCTGCGTTGCCTTTTCTTTTACTTTTTTCTCATTTGGAAGAGAGAACAGTGTTTGATTCTGCCCTATTTATGTTTCTACTCGGGAACAAACGTTGGTTGTGTGAGTGTGTGTTTTCTTGTGTTGGTTTTTTTAAAGAAATGGGAAGAAGAAAATTACTCTCCCCTTTCCTTGCTCTCTGCCCCGCCCCCGTCCTCCCGCTCCCCCTTTTTATTCTGTTTTGTTTTGCTACGAGTCTACATTCCTGTTTGTAATACTTGGTTCGCCCGGTTTTCTGTTTTCAGTAAAGTCTCCTTATGCCAGCTCTGCTCTCCGCCTCCTCCTTCCTCCGCCGGGGCCCGATGGGCTGGGCGAGGCCTGGCTCGCTCCCCTCCCCCCACACCTTCTGCCCTCCGCCCTCCTCCCCTGCTCAGAGGAGGGGGAGCCGGCACCCGGGAGGGCCCTGCACCTCTGGCGCGCGGCGAGCGCCATCTAGGCGCGCCTGGGCAGGAGGCCGACTGATGTCCGGGCTGGGTGGGGGACGCTGGAGACTTCAACCCTCGGAACTACAGAGCTTACAGCGTGTCCCCTTTGGGGAGGAGTTGACTGCAGGACGGAAAGGGGACAACAGCCCCAGCCCCGAGCAGGAAGGAAAAGGCAGAGAGACATTAAACTTGTGGGCCAATGTTTGTGAAATGGGCAGAACAATCATAAACCTGCTCCCTGAAGTTGTGAAGATTAAGTTTGTTTACACTGTCCACCCCGCGGCCCACGGCCTGTTCCCCGGGATGGGTGTGAATGCGGCCCAACACAAAACCACAAATTTACTTAAAACATGAGACTTTTTTTGTTTTCATTAGTGTGTATTTAATATGTGGTCCAAGACAACTCTTCTTCCAGTGTGGCCCAGAGACACCAAAAGGTTGGACACCCCTGGCTACAGAGTAGTGCTTGGCTTACAGTCAGTAGTGCTCAGTGTGTTTATTATAGGTTAGGGGATGGGGAAATGGAGTCTCGGGACCAGGACAGTGTCACAGGTGGGATCTGACCCAGGTGGTTTTCCTCCAGGACCGGAGGTTTGAGTACTTTTTGTGGGGTCTCCCTTTTGGGTAACTGACTGGGAGTCCAGGGTTTTCCAAGTACCCTCCCCCCAACATCCTATTCTCTCATTTTGAGGAAACTAAGGTTTAGAGAGTTTGAGTGCCTGAGGCTTGAGGTCCCACAGCCTTTTTTTAAAGAGACAACCTGGGTTTCTTCTCTCTAGACTCCTGACTGCCAGGCTGCCCTCTTCCCTGGCCTTCCCTGGGTTTTGCTACTGAATGTTGGTGGCCCAGGACACAGGGCAAGCTGGGCTGGTAGGCATGTACTGAATGCTGGCTGTACTCAGCCCCCCTCCGAAGGTGGCTGGATGGCGGACAGCTACAAAGAAGGAAAACTATGGAGTCCCTTGTCCATCGGTGGTGCCTCACCGTCTGCATGTCCACTGTAGCCCCCATCACCCTGGCTGCCCACTTCTTGAGGCTTTAAGAGCTGTTTTGGGGTTTGGTTTTGAACTTCGCCTGGCACCACCTCCAGGCAGGCATTTCAGGAGGGACCCCAGAAGTGAGGGCTGATGCTGAGATGGTGTCTTGACACAGAGGAGGCCAAATGCCATGTTTTGGGAGTAAAGCTTAACTTCAGGAGAACGAGTCCCAATTTGGTGACCTCAGCCAAGTCTTCTCCCTGCTCTGGCCTTTATCTGAGATGCTATGATGTGGGTGTGTTGACGTCCAGGAAACCTCTCCCAGGGCAGAAGTTGGAAGTGTTTGGGGGATGAACAACAATGACATACTTAATACTCAAGTGTACCTTGAGCAGTTCCCAGCCTATAGAGAAGAGGAGGTCCAGGGGGATTGCGAGTTCTGCCTAGACTGTGTTTACCAACCCTTCTGATGCCAGTTGTGTGGGGTTTTTTCCCTGCACTAACCAATTTCTCAACTCACCAGCCAGCAGCTGAGTTCTCTACAGTTTAGTTCTGACATTGTTTACCTGGAGTTGGCATAGTTCCCACAGATGAAGGGCTCAGTCCCGGAAGACTGCCCCTGCTACAGACGCCAGTGGGAGTCCCAGGTCACCACTTCTGACCAACCAGCTGTGATATGGGGGTTTCGACAACCCCCTCCTCAGGTTTGAGAATTTTCAAGGACAGCTCACAGAGCCTAGGAAAGCATTTTATTTACTAGATTACTGGTTATAAAGGATACAGCTCAGGAACAGCCAGATGGAAGAGATGCACAGAGCAAGGTACAGGGCACTGTGCTTCCGTGCCCCTTCTGGGCTACCCCCTTTCTAGCACCTCTGTGTGTTCACCAACCAGGAGGCTCTGTTGAACCCCAGAGGTTCTATTGTATAAGAACAATTGATGTAATCTTTGGCTTTTAGTGATTAGTTCAATATCCAGACCCTTTCTCCACCCAGGAGGTTTGGGAGGTGGGGTTGAAAGTTCCAACCCACTGCCCTGACTGGTGTGGCTCAGTGGGTTGGGCATCATCCCACAAACCAAAAGGTTGCCAGTTTGATTCCTGGTCAGGACACATGCCTGGGTTGTGAGCCAGGTCCCTGATTGTGGGCGTGTGAGAAGCAACCAATTGATGTTGCTGTCCCTCCCTTCCCTCCTCTCTAAAAATAAATAAAATCTGGGCTCCCTTTATGTGGCTTTGTGGATTGAGTGCAAGCCTGCAAACCAAAGGGTCACCTGTTCGATTCCAGGTTGGGGTGCATGCCTGGGTTGCAGGCTGGGTCCCCAGTTGGGGGGTGCCAGAGGCAGCCCACCAGTGTTTCTCTTTGCACATCGATGTTTCCTTCTCTTTCTCTCTCCCTTCCCCTCTCTTGAAAAGTAAATGAATACAAATCTTTGATAAAAATTAAAAATAAATACAATCTTCAAAAAAGTTCCAACCCACTAATCTAGCCTAGATTTTTCTGGAGACCAATCTGCAGCTGGCCTCTTGCTCTGGCTCCTCCCAGTGGCTCCCCAGGGAGGCCAGGCAGAGGCCCCTGGGCCAAGTTGTTGTGACTTTGGCAGGACCCTGCTGAGCTGAGGCCAAGATGTGTGTCAGCCCCAGCCCTGCCAGCAGTGATTCACACCAGGCCTCAGTCTAGCCCCAGGAGGTGACTGGGGATGGCAGCCTCACTTCCATCTCCAGGACTGTGGCTAAGACTTCATGCCCATTTCCACCGGGCTGTGTGTCGATCCCAGGGGGTCTTGGACCCAGCCCCATTCTGAGGAGCCTCCATCCTCAGAGACAGACACAGATACCAGCTGGCCTTCTAAGAAGTAAGTCAGGCTCTGACTAGTGTATCTCAGTTGGTTGGGCGTCATCCTGCAGGGTGAAAGTTGGCCAGTTCAATTCCCGGTCAGACACATATCTAGGTTACAGGTTTGGTCCCAGTTGGGACGCTACGAGAGGCAACTGACTGATGTCTCTCTCCCTCTCTTTCTCCTTCCCTTTCCCTCTCTCTAAAAAATAAATTAAAAAATATGAAAAGAAGTCAGAGTTTCCTTTACTCTAAACCCTTTCATGGCTCCTGGGCGCCTTCTCAGGAAAACTGAAAGTCTCCTACTCTCCGAGACCCTACCTGTGACCCCGCCTCACCCTCTTCTCTTTCCTCTCCATCCATATCAGCTTCCTGTGTGTTCCCTCATTATGCTCAGCTTATTTCCATCTCAGGCCCTTTGCCTATACTGTGCCCTCCTCCTGATAGACCCTTCACCCAGCTCTGCCACAGCCAACTCCTGCCCTGTGGGTTAGCCCGTCCCACTCCCTTTGGTCCCTTCTAAGTTTCACAGCCCCAAATTATTTGTGTCCCCAGGCTCAGATCAGGTCCCAGCCTTAAGTAGGTGCTCAGCAAATGCCCAAGGAGTGAGAGACAGGTTGCTTCCAGACATGTGGAGGTGGGGATTTGGGGCCCACATCTGTGCTCAGAGCCCTAACTTTCCGCTCAGGATGGGCAGATTATAGTACATCACAACCACCATGACTCTCAGTTCTGACCTGGGTCCTGCCCCCCACCTAAGTCTGCCTTCTAGAACTCCCTCCTCCCAGGAGCCTGCAGTGATTGGCCAGAACTTGGTTGTGAGTCACAAAGCCATCATGCCCCAGGTCTGTAGGGTCGATCATCAGGCCGGTGGGTTCAGCTTCAGGGGCAGGTGAGTGGGGCTATTGGAGGGCTTCATGGTGGGTATATGGGTTCCTGGTCGTTCTTTTCTGGCCCCCAGTATCCTTAGAGTCCCCTTGGGCCTTTCAGCCTTTCTGAGGGGGGTTGGCACCCCAATCCCTCAGAGCAGGGGCACTAAGTTCCCCCAAAGGCCTGATGGTGGGTTTGTCTGCCTGGGGGCCCAGCCTGGAAAGTCTGTCACATCTTGGGAGCCTGGGAATGTGGGCTTAGCGCAAGTGACACATAGGGAAAATGTGTCAGGGGCCCCATTCTTCCTTCCTATCCCCTGTAACCCCATTTCTCTTATTCTGTCATCTGTTTGTTTGCTCATTTTGGTTGAATTCATTGAAAGGGCTGAACCATGTGGTTAATAAAACCACAGGACGGACCAATTCAGACCCTGAGGCTGCCAACTCCAAGTTTGAAGCTTGGGTTACATCCATCCATCTCATCTATCCATGCATGCATGCATCCATCCAGCCATTTATCCATCCAGCCATTTATCCATCCATAAACATCTATTGAGCACCTACTGTGTGGACTGTTCTAGACTCTGGGGATCCAAGAGCAAACAAGAGACAGACATCCCCACCGATGGGTAGCTCATAGTCTAGTGGCTGAGGCAAATCAGAAACAATATAAAGAAGTAAGTCACATAGTATGTTGGCTTCTCCAGACCTCCAGGTTCCTCCTCTGTGAAATGGGGACAATGACTGCCCACCTCCAGGGGAGCTGGTTCAGGCCTATTGGCTCTTACGATTCAGCTCTCATTGCCCCTTTTTTGGAATGGGCCCTGTTGCCTTGAGGCCGGGGTGAAGACTGAGCAGGGGGCTGGATATTCAGGCCATCACACAGGTGAAGCCAGAATGTTCATCATGAAAGGGAGAATGCATGGGTCTTTAAGAATGAATTTATTCTGGTCAACTCTATCTCGAAGTGTCTAGTCCATTATCATCTCGATTAATGATATGGCAGATTGAAGTCTACCATTTTACTATTACTCTTTCTGTTTTACCTGAGTTCTAGTACTGTATTCCCCCTCTTCTGCCTCCTTTTGGGTTATTTGAATCTTTAAATGAACCTCTCAATATGTTCTCTGTGATAAAGGAGTTCTTTTGATTGTCTCCTTCCAAGTGAGTTTGATGTTAACCTTTCTCAGTAGAGGGCACTGTTGAGACATTGCTGGACAAAGAGGCTCACTTGCAAGAAGGGCCAGTATGGAGACTCCAGGTGGAACCTGCCTCAGTCATGAGTACAGACCATCATTGCTCTGCAACTTTGTAGCCTTAACCTGATGGAAACCTTTCTCCAGCCTTCTTGACCCCAAACCAGAGCCCTCATGGTGGCCCATGCACTGCAGGCCTCCTGTCCCCACCAGCACCTGCACTCCCAACATGTGCTCACAGCGCCAGTTGCTGATCACCTGTTTCTCCAACTTTTCCTTGCCCGGCAATTCCAGAGCAGCTATGGCCAGGCCAAACTAGCAAACATCTCTGCTGTATGGCATGCCAAACCACATCTTCTCCAAGGAGGTCCAAATCTGTTCCAAATTTGCTCTTCCTTGGAAATACTCCTTCAGCTCTAGGAAAGCACTTATAGTTTCATTTTATCTTATGGTTAGTCTTTTATCATCATTAACAGTTCTTTATATTAAACTTCCCTACTTTAAACTATTTAAAGTAGGGAAGTTTAATATAAACTCTGTCTCCTGATTGGGCCCAGACCGCAGCAAAGTGGTTCTACTGTCTTCTGGCTTCCATAGTTTCTGATGAAAAGTTGGCTCATTGATGAAGTTGCTCCACTGGGTGTTACATAGTATTTTCTTCCGGCCGCTTTCAAGATTTGACCTTTGTTTTCCCAGACATTGACTGGATTGACTGAGCCCAGGTGTGTAGTCTTTGTATTTATCTTGCTTAGGACTTCACGAGTTTTTTAAATCTATGAAAACATTTTTTCAACACATTTTGGCCATTATTTCTTCACATATTTTTTTATGCCTTTCTATTTTTTTCTGGGACCCCAATTATGTATGTTAGGCCTTTTGATGTCCCACAAGTCCCTAAGTCTTGCTTTAAGGCCCATTTTCCTCCTCTGTGTTCTTCAGTTTGGATAATTTTTATCTATTTATATTCAAACTCACCGACTCTTCTGTCACCCGCACTTTGCTGGATAGCCCATCTAGAGAATTTTGAAATTTCAGGTATTATATATTTTTAATTTTAGAATTTTCACCCATTTTTTTCCCCCTATTATCTCTTTTTTCTATTTCTCTGCTGAGATGCCCCGGCTCTTCACTCATTATGAGCATACTGGTATTTTCCTATTAATCATAATTATATAGCTATTCTAAAATCCTTGTCTGCTAATTCCAACATCTGGGGTATCTTGGGGGTCATACTCTATTGATAACCTTTTTTCAGGAGAATGAGTTGCACTTCTGTGTTTATTCATAGATTGAGTCATTTTGTAATATAGCCTAGGGATTGTGAGCATTATGTTGCGGAGGCTCTGGATTCTCTTATATTCTTCCAAAAAGTGTGGTTATTTTTGTGTTAGCAGGCAATTAATGTGGACTCTTTGTCACATGCATTGCAAACATTTTCCACAGTCTTTTATCTTCGACTTTGTTTATGGCATCATTTGCCATACATTTTTTTTCTCTTTGTAAAGTCAAACATTTATCTTTTTCAGATCGTTTGAGTTTCCTGTTTAGTTTTATGATAGCTCCCTAATTCACATGTTACACATTCTAATAAATACACACATTCTAATAAATGTTCCCATAATTAAAAAAAAATCTTCCCCTGATGATCTATTCATTGATTTTAGAGAAGGGGAGGTAGAGAGAGAGAGAGAGAGGAGATCAATGTGAGAGAAACTGATGTACATGCCCTGAAGGGCATCAAATCCACAACCTCAGTATGTGCCATGACCAGGAATTGAACCCACAACCTTTTGGTGTATGGGACGATGCCCAACCAACTGAACCATTGGCAAGGGCAATGTTCTCATGGATTTTTTTTTGGACTATGTTGTGAGATAGGGGTCCAAGCTCTGTTCTCCCAGATGAATTGCCTTGTACCATTTGCACCTCATACTATGATTTTTACATCCTGAATTAAAACACAATGTACCATTGTTACATTGGGATCAATTTTGGTTTCACTGTCCTGTCTCAATGGATTGTCTAGTTTTGGGTGGGTACCATACTGTGATCATGATGGCTTTTCAGCATACTTACATTTCTGGCAAGTCAAGCTGCTCTTTACTAGTCTCTTGTTCGTGATCTTGGCTACCCTCACTTATGCTTTCATTTGAACATTGGAAGCATTCCTTCCATTTTCAAAACACTCCCTGTTGGGGTTCTAGTTGAATATGAACTGCCCTCTGTGAATGTGACATCGTGTAATACTGATTTATATGACTTCTTTCTTACTAACCTTGTGGCCTATCTTTCAGATAGCTTTTGTCTCCTTTCTGGACCTTCATATAACTCCTTTGGTTTTTGTGTAACATTTGTTTCTATGAATTGCGTAGTTTTTCACATTACTATGAATGATATTTTCCCCCATTTTCATTTCCAGCTGATTTTTTGTCAAATACAGAAATGCTATTGGTTTTGTTTGCAGCTACATACCTTAGGAAAGACAGGAGATAAAAAATATATAGATACCAATTTATATAAATATATAAACTATATTTTAAAATCAAAATATTAATAATATATTTACATACAGAACATACAAATATATATTTATAGAGATATGTGAAGGGGGACTCAAAAAAACCCAGCATTATCTCTGGAGGGTGGGCCCCTTGTGGTCCAGATTTCCCCCACTAGGTGAGTGTTCTAGGAGCCCATCTGTAGCAGTGTACCAGCTGGCGTTGTTGTGAGAGGCTGCATTCGGCTTCAGTGAATTTGTTTTGAAGACTAGACGCATTTGACCATTTCATGATGGGTGACTTCGGAGCACACCTGCCCACATCACACTGAGTGTTCAGCAGTTTTTGACCCAAAATGGCATGACCCTGTGCCCCACCTTCCCTATTCACCCAATCTCGCCCCGAGGGACCTTTTCTTTTTTGTTACCCTGGACGAAAAAGTCCTAAAAGGGAAATATTTGAGGTGAAACAAAAACAGCAGAAGCACCAAAAGGCATCAAAATCAATGAGTTCAAAAACTGTTTTGAGCCGTGGAAAAAACTTCTTGACAGGTGTATTGTATCAAATAGAGAGCACTTTGAAGATGACTGAAGTTTAAACATGTAAGAATAAATACAGTTTTTTATAAATAAATTATGGGTGTTTTGGGTCCCCCCTCATAAGTGTTTATATAACTACATATTTTAAAATTAGAATATCTGGGTTCTTCTAGGTAGACTATCCCTACACCAACTAGCTCCCCTATTAAAATATCTACACCAATTACTCAGTCCTTGTCATCTCACTTTGCTGTGAGCACCAAGAATGATACCTGCAGTGAGGGTGGCCAACTGTGCATCTTGTTCTTTCATTTAATAGAAATGACGAGGATTTCACCATTGAAAGTGGCATTTGCTTTGGTTTTGTGGTTAGTCTTACTGTATTTATATACTATGCTATCTATTTTTATAAGTTTTTATTATTAGAAATAGCCATTCCAGACCCTGGCTGGGGAGCTCAGTTGTTCAGAGCATTGTCCTGATATGCCGAGGTTGTGGGTTCGGTCCCTGGTCAGGGCGCATGCAAGAATCAACCAATGAATACATAAATAAGTGGGAAAACCAGTGTTTCTCTTTCCCTCTTCCTTCCTCTGTCTCTAAAATCAATAAATAAAAAGTTTAAAAAATAGTCATTGCATTTGATAAAACACCTTTTGGGTACTTTTTGAAAAATCAATAGGCTGTCTTTTAACTTCTAGATATAATGAATTACCTTGGGGATTTAGAGATGTGGAACCATTCTTACATCCTTGCGATAAACCCTACTTGGCTATAATGTTCTGTTGATACCTGGTCATGTTTCTTTAGAATATCTGCATCTTATCTGTGTTTTCATTTTCACAGTCCACGCAAACCCATGTGACCGTCCCTAAAACCTCCTCATGACCCATCCCAGCCACTCATAGCCTGTCTTCTAACAGCAGAACTTAACTTCCTCTATTCCCTTTTTAATTTCCTATACTTGGAATAACCAATTTGTCCTTTTTTTTCTTTCACTTAAAATAATGTATCTGAGATACATGTATATTGCTGAACTCGTTTTCCTTGTTGTGTTGAAGGGTATATTGATTTACAAATAAATCAATATTTCTATTGATATTTATTTATATCGATATATTGTTAATATACAGTTGATACGTTCATTTTTCCATTGATGGGCATTTGCATGGTTTCTGGTTGGGGATGAATATAAACACTTAGACCTCTTGAGTCTATTTGTCAACGTGGATTGAGTTGCCTTCAAGAAACTGACAGTTTCCCCAAGTGGTCCATATTTTTAATTTTAGCCATTTTTGTGGGTCTAGACACCATTTCTGATGACTGGATAGCATACCCCTGTCCAAGTATTCTATTGATGAATTTAAGAACCTCCTGTTGATAAGCATTTGGGTTGTTTTCAGTTAAAATTTTTTTTAAATCCTCACCCAAGGATTTGTTTATTAGGTTTTTTTTAGAGGGAGAGGAAGGGAGAGAGAGAGAAACAGCGATGTGAGAAACACCAATTGGCTGCCTCCCGGAAACGCCCCAACAGGGAATTGAACCTGTAACCTAGGCATGTGCCCTGACTGGGGATCAAACCCGCAAACTTTCGGTGTATGGGACGACGCTCCAACCAACCGAGCCAGCCAGCCAGGGCTGTTTTCAGTTTTTTCTCTTCTAAACGACACAGCGATGCAATTCTGGAACAGCCTTCTTTGTGCACTTGTAACTGAACCCCTGGCAATCACCTTTTTGGTTATTTCCAGTTGCTTTGTTTTTATGCACAAAATAACACTGGAATAAACTTTCTTGTACATTCATCTTTGTGGGCTTAAAAGTTGTTTGTTTTCTTGAGATTTTAGTTTTTTTGCCTTTTTTAAAGAAGATTTTATTTATTCATTTTTAGACAGAGGGGAAGGGAGGGAGAAAGAGAGGGAGAGAAACATTGATGTGTGGTTGCCTCTCACGCGCCCCCTGCTGGGGACCTGACCCACAACCCAGGCACGTGCCCTGACTGGTAACAGAACCTGTGACCCTTTGGTTCACAGGCCAGCGCTCAATCCACTGGGCCGCACCAGCCAGGGCTGCTTTTAATATTTCTTCTCATGTTGGTTTTGAAGACAGAGCCAGCCCAGGGAGTGTTGTACATGGCATCGATGAAGGGCTGAAGGCTGCTTACGCTTACAAGCTGGCTTCTGAGATTACACCTTCTCTTCCTGCTCCTCCTCCAACTCTATGACCCCTCAAGGTATGAATATGGCTGGACAAGGGTCTAGCTGGTCTGGCCAGAAGGGGGGGACTTTGGCCAAACATAGGCTCCGAGTTATGCATCAGGGTTGCTTGACAGCATCCCAACTCTCTCTGCACTAAGGTACTTCTGAAAACTACAGTCATCTCTTCATTCTTCCTTCTACCTATCCTTCCATCTGCCAGTCATCCACCATCTATTCACTGATCCATTCATCGGTCCACCAATGGTCTCTTCACTAATTCCTTCAGCTCTCTCCACTCACACACCTTTATCTGCTCAGATTTCATCTGTCCATTCACCCATCCATGTATCTCTTCATTCATTTATTCCTCACTCCCTCTGCCCATCCATCCACTCATTCATTCATTCATCCATCCATTCACCAATCTACTCATCCATCCATTCATGTGCTCATCTACCCATCCACCCATGTATTCATCCATCCATTCACCCATTTACTCATTCCTCCAACTACCTATCCACTCATCCATCCATCCACCCATTCATTCATCCATGTGTTCATTTCTTTATTTATTGATCTGTTCATAAATGCATCAACTTCATTTACTCATCCATTCTTTCACAGAACCTTCCATCCATCCCTCCAACTGATCTACCATTCATTCATCCACTGATTTACCTTATCAGTATTTAGTCATACATCCATCTAACTTTCTTTTTAAAGATATTTTTATTTATTTATTTTAGAGGGGAAGGGAGGGAGAAAGAGAGGGAGAGAAACATTGATATGTGAGAGATACATCGATCGGTTGCCTCGCGCATACTCCCATCTGGGGACCTGGGCCAGCAACCCAGGCATGTACCCTGACTGGGAGTCGAACCAGCAACCTTTTAGTTTGCAGGCCAGCACTCAATCCACTGAACCACACCAGCCAAGGCTATCCACCCAACTTTCAACTCACTCACCCACTCATTTATTAGTCAGGTTAGCACTCACCCAATACCCACGCATTCACAGCCTGGAGCCAGACCCTATGACTGAGATGAGGTAAAAGAAGTGACTCAGGCCTGTTTCTTGCCCTCTAGGAATTCATAGTCAATTAGGAGAGGCAAATCACAACAACACACACATACACACAAACAGTAGGATTGGTGCTGTACTCACAATATGTTCCAGAGACAGGTGGCCAAGAGGCCAGGACAGAGAGGGCCTGCAATGAATGGGAGAAAGATTGCAAGGTGCCAGGAACAAGGTCTAGGTCCTAGGACAAGCACTCGCTCCATCCAGGACCCCTCTCGTCTGCATGACTCCACTCTCTGACTGCCTCCCTGCCACCCTCCACAGGCAGAGTTGATCAGCCTAGGAACCAAGACAATGCAGCAAGCATCACAGTTACAGTTGTTACCCAGTGGACAGAGCTCCTTCCGGCCCCAGCCCACCCCCAGTTTTCAAGACAAAGTGGGGACACTGTGTTCACAGCCCCAGTATGAGCTGCCTGCATCCAGGAAGACCCTCCTGCAACAGCCGCATAAGGGTAAGATGGTGTCTCACCACATTCCACGCCTCCGGGCTGTGGTCGAGAGCCAGGCCTTCAAGAACGTCCTGGTGGATGAGATGGACCTGATGCTATCTCATGCAGCCACCCTCATCCAAGCCAACTGGAGGGGCTACCGGCTCCGGCAGAAGCTGATTTCCCAGATGTTGGCAGCTAAAGCCATCCAGGAGGCCTGGCGACGCTTGTATACCAGGCGCCTCCTCCGGTCTGGCAAGGAAGTGGAGAAAAAAGTGAGCATGGATGAGGGGGACATCCCTTACCATCCCCCCCAGCAGGTGCGGTTCCAGCCTGCAGAAGAGGGCAAGTTCCTTCCGGCCCCACCTGTCATGGTGAGTAGGGAGACCCAGTCCCCTTCTGCTAACATCTCAGCTGCCTGTACCCACCAGCTGGCCCTGGTGCAGCCCTCAGGCATTCCACAGCCCGGTGTGCAGGCTCTGTGTGCCACTGGAGGCCCAAGCGTCACTTTCCTGCCGCAACAGACTGTCTCCACGAGACTTCCATGTCCAGCGAGTCCAGATGCAGAGCGCCACCCGTGCCTGCTGACAAGAACTGTCAGAAGTGCCAGTCTCGCCCACGTAGAAAGTGACACAACGAAGATCAAGCAAGTGACCACCAGAGCCAACAAGGGAGGAGCCCTAGGACCACCACCATGTGGAAGGTGTGCCCAGGAACTTCACAGACCCCTCAAGACCCAGACCCAGGGCCATGTGGGAGCAGAGGTCCTCAAAGACCCACCCCAGCCAGGCCAAGCATCCGTGATGACCAAGACCCCACTCCAGCAGTGCCCGGTGTCCACCATGACAATGACTAAGACCCCACCCCAGATGTACCCGGCAGCTGCCAAGACCCCACTCCAGTCATGCTTGGCATCCATGATGAGCAAAACCCTACCCCAGCCTTGCCCAGCACCCACAGTACCAATAACCAAGACCCCACCCCAGGTAGACCCAGCAGCCCCAGTGGACAAGACCCCACTGCAGTCATGCCTGGCAGCAATCTTAAACAAGAACCCAACCCAGCCATGCCCGGTACCCACAATAATGATAACAAAGACCCCACCCCAGCCGTGCTTGGTGGCCCCAATGACCAAGACTTCAGCTCAGATGCAGCCAACAGCCTCTATGACCAACACTGCATCCCAGACACAACCAGCTGCCATATTGGCCAAAATCTCACCCCAGATATGCCTGTTGAGTTCAGTTATCAAGCCTCCAACTCAGACATGCCCAGTGCCTGTGATGGCCAAGACCCGGCCTCAGACATGCCAGGTCCCCGTGATGTCCAAGACCCCACCCCAGACATGCCAGGTGCCTGTGATGGCCAAGACCCCACCCCAGACATGCCAGGTGCCTGTGATGGCCAAGACCCCACCCCAGATGCACCCATCAGCCACAATGGCCAAGACTCCACTGCAGACATGTCCAGTAGCTACAGTGGCCAAAACCCCATCTCAGACACTCCCAGGGTCCTCGATGACCAAGATCCCTCCCCAGACGCGTCTGGCAGCCATGATCACCAAGACGCCAGCCCAGCTACGCTCGGTAGCCACCATCCTCAGGACCCTGTGCCTCCCTTCTTCTGCCGCTGGAAATCCCAAGGCTTCATCTCCAGCAGTTGTGGCAGCTGGGATTCCCAACACCTCATCATACACATGTCTGAATAGACCAAAGGCCAAGGCTGTGGTGACTGCGAGGCAGACGGCAGGCATGGTCAAAGTCTCGTCCCATTCACACTTGACTGAGGGAAAGGTGAAATACTGCCTCTCACCACATCTGGGGGCTGGGGCTCCCAAGGCTCCGGCTAGGCCTTTCTTGGAAGGTGAGAAAATCAAGGCCTTCTCCCAGAAGCAGATGAAAACAGCAACTATGTCTAACACCAGTGTGGCTGAGGACAGGAGCAAGGTCTCATCACAGGCACAGCTGAGGAAAGATGTTACAAAGGTTCAGTCCAAGGTGTATATGCCCGTAGAAATGAATGTGGTTTTGCCCCAGGCACAGCTGGGCTCCCGTCCAGCCAAGGCCCCACCCCAGGCACAGATGGCCACCTGTTCAACCCCAGCCTCATCTCGTGGACATCTATTTGCCAAGCTGTCTGTAGCCCTGCCCCAGGCAAATCTGGGCACATTTCTGTCCAAGCCCCCACCCCAGGCACATCTACCTGCCAAGCTAACCAAGGCCCCGACCCTGGCCCATCAGGGCACATGTCCAACCAAGTTGCACTCCCGGGCACATCTGACCACAGGACTGATAAATGTTCAGTCTCAAGCAGATCCGTCTACCAGGCTGACCAAGACCCAGTCCCAAGTGCAGCTGGTCACACAAACAGCCAAGTGCCTCTACACTGCCCATCCGGCCACTGAAGAAGGCAAGACTCAGTCCCAGCCACTCCCGGCTGGGTTCAAAGCCTCTACCCAGCCCTGCCAACAGGCTGGCCCTTTTGGCACTTTGTCCCGAGCCAAGCCAGAGGACAGACTGACCCAGCTCCCGGCCCACAGCTATGCCCAGGGTAAAGCCTCCCAGGGCCCACACCAGGAGGCCTCTGAGACCCAGAGCATGCTGGTGCCTCTTCTGGCATCCAATGGACACCCCACGTGCAATGTTGAATCCTGTGGTGACAGCGGATCCACCTGGGCCCAGCCATCAACCACTAGCCCAGCTGCGCCCTGTCAGGAGGAACTGGTGGCCTCCCAGCTTGCCTCACTCTGTGCTGAGCTGGCCGCTGTGCTGGGCTCCCAGGAGGACCTCCGTGATCTGCTGACCAAAGCTCTCTCCCAGGGGGAAGTGAGGGTGGCACTGAACCAGGCCCTGTCCAAGGAGGTCCTGGGCACCATGATGGCCAAGGTCCTGCCCCAGGGCATGCTGGGAACAGCACTGGTGAAGGCACTATCCTGGGGCGAGCTGGGTGCTACACTGTCCCGTGCCCTGTCCCGGGGTGAGCTGCGGGCAGAACTCACTAAGGCCATGCAGGGCAAACTGGGGGATGTGCTCAGCAAGGCCCTGACGGAGGAGGAGTGGGCCGCCCTGAACCAAGCCCTGTGTCAGGGTGAGCTGGGTGCCATCCTGAGCCAGTCTTTGTCTCAGGCGGCCCTGAGGACTGGACTCATCCTTCCTAAGGCTGCCTCGAAAACACTGGGAAGTGGGATGATGGTGACACCGGCCCCAGTGGAGGTGACCTACAGGGGGAGCCCGCCAGCTGCGTGGGGGCCCACCCTGGGCTGTGTGAGACCACAGACCAGCAAGGTCAGGGTTCCCCTGGGTGGGGCCTGGGAGGTCTTTGTCACAGGCTGGCCAGCTGGGCTGTTGGAGGAAATGGGGGATGGGACCCTGGGCGGGGGGGTCACCCTGCCTGTCCATGGTCTTGGTGGGCGCCTCCTTGGTCAGTAGGGTGATCACCACCACTCTTCAGTTTCCTCTGATCACTGGTTTGGATCCCACTCTGTCATGGGAGATGGGGCTCCCCAGGGAATGTTTGTACCCAGGACATGGCAAATTGGCATTAGATCTTAAGCCCAGGGCAAGTGATGCAGGCCCCAATTTACCTGGGCCACTCCCCCTGCAGCTGCCCCACCAGCTGTGGCAGCCGCTCATCGCCAGTGGCATGACCCCCAGCACCAGCTGGTCATTGGTGGTTGGTGGCATGGCTCCAAGCTCCCACAAGCCACATGTGGCCAGCAGGGTGGTCCCACATCTGTTGGCATCATTGCAGGAGAGCAGGGTGGCCCCAGATAAGCTTGCCAGCTCTGCAGGTGGTAGGAGGGCCATCCGTTCCCACCAGTGTGCCACTCCCTATAGGGGGCCTGCTCGTTGCTGTCAACCCTCTGGAGTCACCTGGGTGACCCCTGGGGTGTATTGGCCATCAGCAGCCAAAAGTCTGCAATAGCCATTCATGGTCCCTGAGGAGACCATGCAGAGGACTCAGTCCCTAAATTATAAACAGGCCTCTGTGGGCAGTAGTGAGATGATCAACAAGGTGACCTCAGGTCTACCGAGGGCCACTGCAGTGAGCAACATGCCCCTAACCCAACCACAGACCCTTAAGGCCTGTGACAGAACCCCAGGCCCTCTGCCCAGCTCCATGGCTCCTGGTCATCACAGGGCATCTAAGAGTCAGGGAGAAGCCAGGCTGTTGGAAGCCTCCCCAGGAAGTCGGTTAAAACCCACCCTTCTCCATACAGCCCTCCCTGGGCAGGAGAGGAATCAAACACAGGGTATCATTTCTGGCATGCACTACCCACAGGAGCTGGTGACTGGCCACCTACTCAGTGAACTGGTGGCCCATTTGCCACAGGGTCCGCACAGTGACCTAGCCAGAAGCTTCTCTCAGGGCTCCACAGACTATGGCCTAAATGTGGGCAATCCCCAGAGCTCATTGTGCTGCTGCAGCTCACTCAGCCTTTACGCCATGTCTGTGGTCAGCCTGAGCGCTGCTGACCTGGTGGAGGAGGAGTCCAGAGAGGCTGGCCCTGATGGGGACTTCCTCACTGGGGAGGTCATGGGGAGGTCCCAGGGGCCTGGAGACCTGAAAGAGGTGGAGGGGATAGGCCGTGGGCACATGACCCCAAACCTGCACCACCTGGCCCCCCCTAGCCTTAGAGGTGATCCCCATTCTGCACCACAGCTCAGGGTATGGTCATGTGACCCTGAGTGTCCACTGGGGCTCAGGCAGTCAGGATGAGTGGGGCATGTCCTCAAGCCAAAACTTCATGGGTCCGAAAAGTGGCTTGTGCCAGAAACCCAACAGGACAGGACTGAACCGAAGTCTGTGTTCAGGTGATGTGGTCCCTCCCTCATATCAGCAGCCAGCTTTGATCAATAAGTTGATCCCAAGCCTATCCCAGCCATCAGTAGCCAGTCAGGTAGCTCCAAACCCAGGCCAGCTTCCTATGTCCAGTAAGGACCCCTCCAGCCTAACAGCCTTCTATGGCCGCTAAGGTGACCCTCAGCCCAGGCCCGCTATCTAATGCCAATGGGGTAAGCCTCAGCCTAGCTCAGCCATCTGTGACCGGTGGGGTGAACCCTAGCCTAGCCCATGCAAATATGGGCAATAGTATGGCCCCCAGCTTAGGTCAGCCATCTGTGATAAGTGGTGTGGGGTATGCACTTAGTCAGCCAGTTTGGGCCCCTGAGGTGAATTCAGATCTACCGTCATCGAGGGTGAATGCAGTGGCCCCTTGTCTGTGCAGTTCACTCTTTCTGACTGGAGTCATCTCAAATACACATCCGTCTGGGGCTGGCAGCATGGGCCAGGGGCTGAGCCAGCTGTCTCTGGTCACTGGAGCAGATCCATGTCCAGATCACCTGATGGGTCATGGGGTGACCTCAAACTTCCAGGCCCCTAAGCCTGGACTTCATCATCCACTTGGTGTTGGTAGGAGGTATGCAAGCACAACAGAACGTTCTGCTGTCACTGTTTCATCCCCAAACCTCTACCAGGCCTCTGTGAGCGGTGAAGAGGATTCTTGTCTAGGCCAGGGAACCAGAATGTCTCAGGGCTTTCTATTCAGGGGCCTGGCTACAGGCACCTCTCAGGACACCATGGCTGCTGGCAGGCTCCCATATGTGTCTTGGGGGGACCCTGGCTATTGGCAATTTCCCAAGTGTGTCTCAGGGACCCGTGTCTCCTGCCATTACAAGGAGTATGTGTCAGAGAAGTGTGGCAACTGCTGTGGGCCCACAGCAACCTCAGGTGGGCAGTGGCATGGCTCCCATGGCATCCTGGGCTTCTGTGGGAGGTACCCCTTTTCTTCATGAATAAGCCTCAGGGCTGGGCCCTGGCTTCTCTCAGGCTCTAGTGCCCAATGGACTGGTCTGAGTGTATCCAAATGTTCCCTGGCCAATGTGGGCCCCAGCATATCTCAGGTCATTGTCGATCTGCTAGTACCTATAGACCACCAGTGTCGTCCTGTGTCCACAATCACCACATCCAGTCATCAACAAGCAAATGCTTTCCACTGTGACAGGCATGGCCAGTCTTCTGGTGCCAGATTCTGTAGCCAATAGGACGACCACAGCCATGGCCTCAGGTACTGTGGTCAGTGGCATGGCCCCCAGCCTTCCCACAGGGTCTGTGATCGGGTGTGCCCCCAAGCTTCCAATAGGTTATACGGTCAGTTGTGTGGCTCAGACCCTATCCTCAAGCTGTGTGACCAGTGACATGGGCCACGGTCTTCCTCCGGGCTCTGTGACCAGTGGCATGGGCCAGGGCTTTCCCCCAGATCCCATGGACAATGCTGTGTCCCATAGCCTCTCTCCAGGTTCTGTGATCAGTCCTGTGACCCGGAGCTTTCCTCTAGGGTTTGTGGCCAGTGGCATGGCCAGGACCTTCCCTCTAGGTTCGGTGGTGAGTGGTGTGCCCCCGCAGACTGATTATAGTATTTGGTGCTGGTGGGAAGAAGCAACGTCTCTTTGCAAGACCCTCCACTAGTCTAACCTCTCCAAGCCTGCTCCTAAGTTCAGTAAGTGGGGTGGGCCTTCTGGCTCTTCTGGTTTTATGGCCTCTAATGTGATTATGACTGAGGAACTGAGTCAGGGCCTATTTCTGAGGTCCATGGCTAGTGTAGCTAGACTACCCCTCACAGTTGGAAGCATGGCCTACAGCCTTCCCCAGGGGTCCTCACTCACTGGACTCACCCCTTGTCCTTACCATGGAGCCCTGGCTGAGGAGGGATCGACAGTTCCCTTTCAGGCATCCTAATGCCACTAGTGTGGCTCAAGCTCGTCCCTATGCCTTCGAAGTTAGTGGCAGAGCCAGAGTCATCACAGTTCTGCAAAGAGCCTCACACTTGAGCAACCCTCTTGGGACAATGGCCGTTGAGACCAGAGATGGCCAGGCCGTGATGAAACTGGAAGACCTGAACGAGGGTCTGTCCCAGGGGTCAGGATCCAGTAGGGAGTCCATGGTCCTGGAGGCAACCCCATGGATGTCCGAGAGTCCCCAGGCACCTGATGTCAACTATGGCCATGAACTCCTGGCAGAGAACAAGATTGTTCCCAAAGGCCCAAAGCTGTTGTTGGAGGTGGTGGCTCCCAGCCAAGCCAAGTCTATGATGAGTGGCATGGACCCTGTCCCTTCCCAGCTCCTGAGTTTTGCCAAGCACCTCAAGGCCAGCAGTGTCACCCCAACTCTGCAGCAGAGGTCAGCAACCAGTTGGGGGGCAACCAGTTCCCACTTTGTGACTTGTCATGGGGTCCCCCGTGTGCAGATGGACACGGGGGCCTCCTTGGTTCACCAGGTGTCAGTGGCTCACATTGTGCCCTAGAGCCCCTTGGCCACTCCCATTGTCCCCAGGAGCCTGTTGGCCAAAGTCCCCTGCAGCCCCTCAGCTGCTCATTTCCCTTGGAGCCCCTTGGCTTTTCACATGCCCTGGAGTCATTCCCATGAGATGGTGGCTTCTACTGTAATGTCAGGGTCACTCAAGCTGGTCCACAGCAGTGCTGTGACATCCAGTTTGCACCTGGGGTCTGTGGGATGGGGACCGCAAGTATTTCCTGGAGGTCAGGGGCCACCAGTGTGGTCTCATGCTGCCGTATCCATCTGAGGCCAGTGGTGTGCCATCCAGTGGGTCCAGGTGGAAGCTGTCCCCAGTGCATTTCAGGAGCCAGTGTCTGGGAACTTGGCTCTGGAAAGTCCTCCAGGTCCATGAATGGTGGCTTTGTCTCTAGAGTGCTAGACAGTTCTGCGGCCGAGACTGAGCCCTCCCAGCAAGTTGGGGAGCACACCTCCAGGCCCACACAGGAAGGTCCCAAAATTCCCATGGGCACACTGCCAGACGTAAGACCAGTTATCCGCACTGGTGATCTGGCTCACAACATAGCCATGCCTAGGTTGCACCACAGCGTTCTAAGGGTATCTCTTGAACCTTCATCAAGTGGTTCCCAGTGGCCCTTTGTAACCAGGAGTCACTACAGGGACCTCAGGATTTCCACAGCATCATTGCTCCTGTGGACAGTCACAGGGCACCCCTGACTTCCACTGTACTACAGGGCCCCGTGGATGCTGGCGTGCCTGGTTGCCAAGCGTGGAAGTCCACCGTCCCCAGTGTTGCAGTCAGGCCCAAGAACAGCGCAGAGGCCCCCCGTGGTGCTTGGGGACCAGCCAGGTGCACTGCACCATGGGACGCCGTGGGCAGCAGGGCAGCGGTGGATCCAAGACAGCTGGGTGAGCTGGTAGCGTCGGTGCAGACTGTGGAGAAGATAATAGTGCAAGCCGTGATCACTATACAGGCATGTGCACGTGGCTACCTGGTGCGCCGGACCATCAGGGTGTGGCACCATTGGGCTGTCATCATCCAGGCTGCCTGGCGTGGTCACTTCGTGCGGCGGAACTTGGCCCAGCTCTGCAGAGCTGCCACAGTCATCCAGGCCACGTGGCGAGGCTACTTCACCCGACGGAGACGAATCCAGCAAATGCTGCTTCCCCGCATGTGGGTTGGCATGGGTGGCAGGGTCCGGTCGACCTCTAACCACCGCTGCTTCCAGTCCTGCCAGCCGAAGGCCTGCGCCTTCTGTCAGTCGCTGAGTCCCCGGCTGGGGAGCCTGCCCAGTGCAGTGATGCTTGTGGGTTCCAGCCCTCGCACATGCCACATGTGCGGCCAAACCCTGCCCACGCGGGTGGTACAGGGCATGGGCCAGGGCAGAACAGGCCAGGCAGGCATGCCATGGGGCTCTGACACCCAGCTGACTCCCCAGAGCCCTCAGCAGCAGCTCCATTGTCAGAATAAGGCAGCCGTCATCATCCAATCTGCCTGGAGGGGCTACGTTGTGCGTCGCCAGCTGAGGCAGCAGCAGGTAGCAGCCAAGATGCTCCAAGCCGCCTGGCGCGGCCACTATACCCGGGCTTCCCTCACCACGGATGCACTCTTGGGACCAGCGGCGTGGGACAGCCCACAGAACATGCAGTGGCCAGGAGTCTAGGACCTTGCCTGGTGGGGTCACAGCAGGGGAGGTGTCATGTGGCTCTCTTGGTCTAATGAATAAAGCCCTCCCCAACCGGGGTCTTGGTCTGCCTGTGCTCATACAGCTATCTTGGGCATGGGTGTGGGGGGAATGGATGGAATGTAGAACACTATGGACTGGGAGGGGACCCTAAACTTCCAACCACGCAGTTGACACCCACGGTCTATGGCTGAGATGGGGACCCAAGCCCTCCCGAGAGGTCAGGGGCTTCCAGTGTGGCCACTGAATCTGTGCATGACTAGTGAGGTGGTGTCCAGTCAGATCTAGATGGAAGGTGTCCCTAATGCACTCCGGAAGCCAGTGTCTGGGGACCTGGCCTAGACTGGCCACCACAAGTTCCTTGGCCCTAGAAAATCCTACAGGTGAATGCATGGTGTCTTTTTTTAAGGAAATTCTGGGGGTTCCAGCCATGTACAAATTTGGTAGGTTATTGGGCTTATCCCGAAGGGGATCTAGTCTGGGTGAGAGAGAGCTAGACAGAGATGTTCCCAGCCCATGGGTCAGGTACAAGGCATGGAGAGGGAGAGGGGGCTGCAAGCACCCAGAGGGGCCAGTCTGGTTGGAGAAGGGGCAGAGAGGGTGATGGCATGGGTTTAGGGCAGCTATGGAGTGGGCCACAGAATGGTGGGGGCTGTTGGGGGAGGGGAACTGGAAGGAGCAGGGATGTCCTAAAGGGATGGGCAGAACCTGAGGGCTTCAGGGTCATGGTTCAGGTAGGATTTTTAGGCAAGGTGGGGGTCCAAATGGAAAGGGGGCTGGTATGGCACTGCTGGGAAATGTAGCACCCCTTATAGGCCCTGTGTCCTGAGGCCCCGCCTCCGCCTCTCCCCTGTGCAGGTGTAAAAAGCAGCCAGCTGGCCACGTACCTGGCCACTCATGACACCTGTGCAGAGCCTGCCCTTCACCTTTCCCAAACTGGACTATTGGGCTTCCAGCTGCTACTGCCACTTCTGCTGCTGGCTCTGGTGCTGCTGCTAAGACCCAACATACATTTCTCTGCTTTGCTGACACCCCTACAGGTAAGAAGGGGTAAGGAAGAGGATGGATTTCTAGAAAGCTGGAGGGGTGCATTCTGCCCAGCCACACACCTGACATTAGGGCCCCTTCCGCAGGCCACACTGGTCTGCCAGCCACCCACCCCAGAGGGGCTGCTCCTCCCAGAAGCAAGGTGGGGGGCTCGTGAGAACAGCTGAAGCACCAGCACCCCTCCACCCCCCACACCCACCCTGAGGCTGCCACTTCTGCAACTGCAGCCTGACCGGAGCCAGTAAGGGGCTGTGACTGCCTCATACCCAGTTTGAACTCCACTTAAACCCCGTTTCTGTTAGCTAGACCCCCGGACCATGGGCCGGGGCGGGCAAGGGCTCACTTTCTGGTCACTGAGTGTCTGTGGCTCCCAGGAGAGGTCTTGGCACCTGACTGATTTTCTTCTGCTGCTCTACAAGACAGTTCTAAGGGCGAAGAACTGAACTTCTTTTTTCTAAACTTTATTTTAAATTATAGTCGACATACAATATTATATTAGTTTCAGGTGTACAATACAGTGATTCAACAAGAGTTGAACTCTTGCCCTGGCTGGCGTGGTTCAGTTGGTATCCTTCTGCAAAGTGAAAGGTCGCGGGTTCGAGTCCCAGTCAGGGCACATGCCTGGGTTGCAGGCCAGGTCCCGATGTGCCCCTGTGTCTCTCGTACATTGGTGTTTCTCTCCTTCTCTCTTTCTCCCTCCCTTCCACTCTCTCTAAAAGTAAATAAAATCTTTTTTAAAAAAGATTCACTCAGGGCAGAGTGGACAGGGTGGGGTAGGGAGAGATCGGTGAATGAACTTAAAAGCAGCTAACGTGCCCAGCAGCCTGGGACGGGGAAGGAAGTGATTGTGGGGGGTGGCCCGTGAAATATTCACCCACTCTCAGCCTGGCCCTTGGGCTCGGTGCCTGGGAGGGACTTCAGACAAAGAGCTTCAAACAGTGGCACCTCATTTCCCACTGTACTGAATCCTCTAGGTCCTCGTAGGGAAAGAAGGCATCCAGAGAGGGGACTGGGGTTGAAGCCACCCACCCTTGTTCCTAATCATCCTCTCCCTGTGCCTTCTGGTGTTTTCTTTCCAGAAGTTAGGAGAGAGACTGCGACCTCTGCTTCCACACCTTGGATTGCTTTTCTCTCCAGCCACGGCTTTCTTAGTTCTTTGGAAACCTCCATCAACCAACCACTTAAGCCCCTCCCACCCCCCCACCCCGCAGGCCGGCTGCACCATCCATTTCAGCACCCCTAGTTCAGGGGCAGACTCCACGACCCCCCACAGCCCCTTAAATTCAGAGCAACCCCACCAGTAAGTCCAGTTCCAGCTCCACAAGTTTAGGGCTGGTGCCCGCCTCCCCACAACCAGAGACAATCCCCCACTCTGGTTCTGGCTTTACAGCTCAGCGCTCGCCCCCATCTCCCACTCCTAGTCGCCTGAGTTTCACCTCCTTGACCTTGCACTGGAGGCGCACTCCCCCCAGCCCCAGAATGGAGCCCTCCTCCCTGCTCTGGGCCACAAGGCAAGGGTGTGTGGC
>VMDR010007517.1:0-40185 GCA_007922815.1 Macrotus californicus | reverse complement strand
GGGTAAAATACATGGCCCTGCCTGCATCCCTTGTTTTTTCTACATTGAACGTACACAAAGAAAATACTCTTATCCAGATTACACACGAAAAATACCTGAGAAAGATTCTCAATAACATCTATGCCAATGAGCAACAGACGTAACTTAGATAACTCTGTACATCAGTTAAAAACATTAGATGAACAACTTTAAATGGAAATGAGGCTTTCTGGATAGGAAACTTAGAAAAAGATTTATGGGCTTTAGTTAATCATAAATTTAATGTGCACTGATGGTGAGATCCAGCTGCTACAAAAGCATACCACCACCTTAGGCTAAATTAAAAGACATTGTAAAAAGGACATTGGAAAGAACAGTACCATTAGAGTCTCTAATTATTAGATCACATTTAGCATATTAAAATTAGTCCTCTGTATTTAAAGGGGAACATTGAAATATATACTGTGTCAAAAAATATGTGGCCAAGTTGGAGAGATGTTAAAAAAATGGTCGTATGTGGAATAGTAAAGGAATCAATGTGTTTGGCCTAGAAAAAGAATGAGGGGATATATAATAAATAATTGCTATGGCTATCTTTCAAGAAATATTTATTGACACCCTGTGGCAAGCATTGTGCTTAAGAGTGTGATAAAGAGAGTGAGAAAATAAAAAAGAAGCTGATCTGTAATTTCTTGGTTACTGAACTTTCAAGTCAAGAAAAGGATACAAGACTTTAAATAATCACACAAATGAACATTTGAAAACAAGTGAGGATAAAAAAAAAAGGAAAGGAAAGCTATATTGTCAGATAAGGCTCTCTGAGGAATTGATATTTAAATCAAATAAATAAAGATAGGGGAATGGACTGTTCCAAGTAATGATAACAGCATATGCAGGCTCATAACCTAGGCCTCTGTGGTGGGAAAGAGCTTAGGAGAATTGAGAAAAAGGGGGAGAGGATTAGAGCATCTCAATGAGTAAGGAAGAATGGGGTGAGAAAAAAGTGAGGGCAGACTGTTCAAGCCATTTAAAGCCACATTAAGCCTTTTATTCTAAGTGTCAGGAGAAGCTACAGAAGAATTTAAGCATGGAGTAAGAAAAAGAGATTTACTTTTACATGATCACTCTGGCTTTGTGAATAATGTATGCAGTCGGGCTAGAGGTAGGTGGTGAAGGATTGACTTCAGAGGCTATTTCAGAAGAGGCAAGAGATAAAAGGTCATTTGGCCTCAAATGGAGAAAGAGGAGAATGAATGAAAAACGAGAGACTGAAAGACATGGTAGAAGTAGTAATCAAGAGAATTTGATCATGAACTGAATGTGATTGTGGAGATGAAGTATGGTGCCAAGCAAGATCGCCATTTTCTAGTATGAGTAAGTAGATGAATTACTGAGGAAAACGGTAAAGGAAATTTAAAGCAAAATGTCAACTGCCTTGTTTGGCCCCAAGTTGGAGGATCGGGATCAGTTTTTTAAAACAACAGCAGCTACCACAAAAACTGTAACGACAGTTTTTCTATTAGCTGGGTGATTATTTGGTGAATTGTCAGAAGAGAGCCGAATTGTTTTGTTTCCTTCAAAAAAGAGTAGATCCGTCACCACAATGTTAAATTTGCTTAGAAGGTCAATTTCAGCTCAGTACACAAAAGACATATTTTTAAGAACTAAACTATTCAAAAAAATGAGTACTTCCCTAGAAGGGGCTGTTTCCCCTCACAGAAGCTATGCTGGCAGAGACTAAAGTATATAGGAGACATTTCTTAAAAGATTTCTACAATTTATAGAAAACTGGACTTGAATTTCTTTCAATACTGTTATTTTCAATTTAAGACCTCAAGTTTTAAAACCTTGAGAAGAAAACAAAAAAGATTCTCACTTAAGTCAACAGAGGTGTTTGGTAAACCATTTAATTGCCAATCACTACTAGGCATGTACCAGATACCTTTCCACCAAAAGGGTTGTTGAATGCATCAGGCAACTATTGGCTGATGACTGAAATGTGCATACCTTCCCTCTCAGATAAGGGTCACCACCATGCAAAGGTTAGAAGCTGAGAGCCCTCCTCCATTGTGACCCCAAACTCTTCCTGTGAATGTCAGTAATGCATCATGGCTTGCTTTCTTGCTGTGCTTAAACTTAGCCTCAAGCATCCTTCTCCATTCAGTACTCCCTAACAATCAGTACCCACCGATGGGCATTGTCATCTGAGATGATATTCAAGCCAGTTGTCATGAGTGCTCATCCCCATGACTCATAGTTCTTAAAGGCGTCTACCCTCACAGGCTCCGCAGGGGATGAGAAGCTGTGAGGATTTCTCCTAGGCTCAGAGGACCTCACTGAGAATTAATACAACTTGTCAGCCAGAATACTATTTCCATTTTTCCTCCCCATTGGTGGTGCTTCAATTTTTTTCCCTAAAAAAAGCTTTGTAAATGTAAGAAGATTCTGCAGTGTGGTCTATGTAAGTATGTGCAAGTGGAAAGATTACTCTGTCTTGAAGTTTGTCGTAGTATCTTGATGTGTGACCCTGCCTTGAATGGCGAGCAGGAGAAAAACTGAGCTGCACGGCCGGGCAGCCCATCACAGATAGCGTGCCTAATCAGAACCAGGGGTTTGAGGCAGAATACTCCCGTCCTCAAAGGGGAAAAAGGCTTATTTTTCTTTCTCATAGACTGAGTCTTCAGTAATAATTGTATGCTTTGTGATTGTGGTGCACGGATAGTACCTATCACATTAGAGTTCAATTTTAATATATCTAGAGCTTTTTAATAAGACACTGTGTTCAGGCTAGGGCACTGACTGATTAATAAGTTGGTTCAAGTAGACTTTCATTCAGGTCTCAGGAATAAGTGCTCTGTCTAGTTGATAAATTTCCACACTAAACACAAACGTTGTTATTTGTCATATACTAACTGTTTTAATGGGCCATTCTTCATGATCTTTAACAACTATCAATTGATCTCCAGGACTCAAATGTCGCACTGCAATCCAGCTATGTTCAAAGGATCTAGGTTTAAAAGAACTACAATACAAAAGAAATAATGAAAAAAAACCCATCAATTTGCTCTGGGGACAGAAATGTATTAGGCACATTAATGAAGATGTGAACAACAAGCAGTGACTCGGAGCTGTTATTTCTCTCCGTAACAGAAATACAGTGATCATCCAGACAGGTATATCTTCAGATCCTCGGGTTTTAATAAAGGTATGTCTAAGAATTCTATTTAGATTTTCAGACCATTACATCGCGAACCATCAAAAAATGATCAGATATGTTTTAAATCAGCTGGGAGATAAACTGATCGATTTCATACTTGTAAAACATAAACTCTAAAGGTAGCTTAATTTTCACATTCATCATATATGATTCTTTTTCCAGTTCCTCCTTGCCTAAAAAACTATACATCAAACTCCGGTTTCCCTTCAGCAGACTGGTAGGCCTAGGCCACTTAATACAAATAAAACTCAAAATACTAGAAATTAAATGAGTTCTTTTTAAAGAGGTTTAGGACAAACAGTTGTGTCCTCAGAGTACAAAGGGAAATGCTTACTTCTTATCTGATAGTCTCCAGTGGCTGCATCAGCACAGCGATGTTTTATGCATTTCATACATAATGTTCAATGTGATTATGGAATCCAGACTGTAGCGCTGAATTAACTTTGCTGAGAATGGGATGGGGCGGAAGGAAGAACCTGCGCTATTGAGAACAATCATCCCTTCCCTTTATCTTCTAGGAGATCAGTGGAAGCCTTTCTTTTGGAAAGTGCTCAAAGACAGATCAAATGTGATAATAAAGCTTCACTATCTGAACAGGTCTGCCCTAGAAATAGTGCTTTGGAAATTTGAGGTGGGAAAGGAAGGCAGCCTGTGCCAGAAACTGATTAAATTTCAGTCATCTATCCAAAGAAGTCCCTAGTTGCTTGTAAAATGCTCCATATAATTACAGTAACTACGGGTTTTAAAGGAATTTACACATTAGCCTTTATCATGGGACTTTCTTTGTGGGTGTATTTCTACTTTAAAATCAATATCCCTAAAATAAACTTTAATAAGATTTATTAATTTTATCTATGTGGACTTTTTAAAAGTCAATATCAAATATCTTTCTCTAGATTCTTCTTGGCATTTGAGGAAGCTTAGGTATAATCAAATACCATGTCCTTTGTATGTTAAAAAAAATCATTGTTCTATGACTTTGCTCTTATATACAACTTAGCCCTATTTTAAACTTTGAAAGAGTTGTGAATCGATGAAAAGACTATTTAAAGTGTATGGGTCATCCTCATGCATGATCTCAGTACTGTGGACAAGGCCCATTAGTAGCTTCTGGAGCTATTATCTTGCTCAGTGCTAGATCTGAATAACCCAGGGAAGTAGTTTGACAGCCCCCAGCTAACCCTGCACCATGGTGGTTAAAATCACTTTTTCAAAGCAATCTACAGGCTTTACAAAAAACAAAAAGGCTTTTGGAAAGTTGTGCCCCAGAGAAAAACAAGACTACTCCCTTTCATTGAAAGTATAGTCAGGAGCACTTATAAGATACCTTGAATTTTAAACCTTTTCCTTCACAGAAGAGATAGCACAAACATTTCTTTATGGTCAACTTCTAACAGAAGACGCCTACCAAGTACACATCCAATAAGCTTCCTGTTAGGTGGCTATAATCTTAATTCAGAGAACAAGGAATTTATCCTTTTCACTGGAAGGAAGACTTCTGAGGAAGTCAAATGTTAAGATTTTATTGATGCCAGGAGAATTCTATCAGTGAAGCATAAAGGAAACATCAAATTTTGTTACCCCTTGAAAATGAAACCTGATTTCATCCTAAATCTCAGACATTTGAAACATAAAAGGCAAGCCAATATTCTTCCCGAAAAAAAAGGAAAAAACTTAAGCCTCAGTACTAGATGGAAAGCAATAACTGTCTTTTCTGCATCTACTCCATCCTCTTTATGTCTAGTTTCTTGAAATATAGTTTATATGAAATTGATGTCTTTATACTATCCTGGAAAGCTTATTCAAAGCTTATCAAATGAATTCATAATATTAAAACTATGGGTCAGGCATCCCTTAAAATGATAATTTAGTAGTTAGCCAAAGTAAACATCACATGCTTCCATTTGGGAAAATAGAGAAAAAAATGTCCCAATATTATAATATATCTAACTACCCAAGGATAAGTATTTCCTCAATTCCAATACCCATATCCACCCCATTCAACAAGAAGCTATCTCCAGCTCCCTCCCACGCACAGAAAAAATGTTATTTGACACTGCATTGACTCAAAACATGAAAGAGCTTGATGTACTTATCATTTTATAGTCTGCCTTTTAACTGGACTGTTTAAGTAAGGTTTTCATTTCCTTTGATTTGCTAGTAAATGATATTTTATATGATCTATGGAGGAGCTATCAGTCTATATTAGAATTGGATCTAGTTGCTTGTAGTATAGAACCAAGTGGCTTAAAACTGCAAATACATGTTTTTTCATACAAGAGAAGTCTGAAGGTCCTTTCCTCAGGAGTAGTACGGATGGCAGCTCCACAGCTGTGAGACATCCATGCTCCCGCTATCTTTCCTCTAGGCCACCTTGTATGCTGGCTTGTTTTTCTTTAAGTTTTCCTCCTGTTTGCAAGAGAGCATAAGTACTCTAGCCATTATGTTATTTTTCCAAACCTCAGAGAGGAAAAGGGGGAAAAGATCTGCAGAATGATCCTATTGCATTCTTTGCCAAACACCACCACTGCCACATACCCCCACTCATCTTTATATCTCAACATCCACCTCTACTTTGGAAAGAGGCTGAGAGACAGTTTTGTAGAGAGACACACTGTGGTTCCCAACAATATAGGGATACTGTTACTTATAGGAAAGAAAGAATATGTATTAGGTAGGCAGTTAATATTCTCTGCCATACAATCTTTATATTTTCTCTTTAAATACACTTGCAAGATGGCTTATTTGGGGAACCTGTAACTGAAAGTTAATGCACAGTATTTCACAAAAGCTAAATGGAGCTTCTGTTAGCTGAGATCTTTTTACCTACACACTCCTGCCTGAGCAGCATTGTGTTTGAGAAGTAAAAGCTCTAAATGTAAAGTGCAATTTTAAAATAATTTTATTTAATTAAAATTGGCCAGGCCACCAACCTTTCTTAGGTGCCAATTTATTTTTTGCTTCTGAAATTTTGAAGTGATAGGTATCTGTGGATTAAGCAACTGTTATTTCAAAGCTTAAGCGATTAAGAAAGGAAAATGTTTGGCTTTCACACTATTCAATGCTCCTATTCTGTTTCCTCTGAAACACTGCAGTTACCAGCACATTATTACATTGCTCTGAAAACCGTGATCTCTGTAGATGCATTGTCATCTGACAGTTCCGCTGGGCTGGTGCGGATTTCCTTCCTTTGCTTTCACGTTTCTGTGATCAGTTTTTAGTTTGAGTCAAGGTGAAATAGAAAATTGTCATGTTGATTAAATTGCTCTTAAGTAAATGGTAACATTTTTGGTCATCCAAGAAGCTCTTTAGTTTCTAGCTGGTATTTGCCCTAAGCTAATAAACCACAGCATCATGAGATTAAGGATTATTAAAACATGAATTTTCCTAACCCTGGTTAGCATCTCATCATCATGATGAGGATAACCAAAAATATCTGAAATATGCTGATGTTTTACAGAAAAATAGGGTCAGAAGATAATCTCAAATACTGACCCAATGGGGAATAATTCAAACAGATATCCAAAACTGTCACATGCCAATGAATGAAATACCTGCAATACACAGACTGGCCTATGACAGACGTAGGTTACAGCTGATTAAAAAAAGAGAGAAGTCACACATCTTTATATTAGGATGGATACACACTTCCGTGGAGAATATTCTACTGGTGGGAAACATACAGAGAATGCAACTTTAATTTATCTGACTTCAATCCAAAATTATCTAATGCATCTCACTTGGTCAGAGTCAAAGAATGTTGCACAGGTTAGTTATCTGGAGAGTTTGGAGGTCCTTAGGTCAGAAATTACTATTTTAAACTGAGATATATTTAAAATTCAGTTCAATTAATGGACTTTTCTTTTATACCATGCCATTATCATCTAAGTACACAAAGGCTGTTAACACCTGACATACCTGATCATCATCACTGCTGGCTACCAAGAGATGTATCAGTCACAACACATGTATTCTAACTGTGCCCTGGAAAGGACTGTTGCACATCTTTGGAGGATGACATCTGCGCCATGGAGATGTGGAAAAAAGTGTTTAAGGTCTGCACTTAGTGTTACCTGTTCTGTACACTTGAGGAAACATGTAAGGATTTCTCAGAGCATATTCTGGAGGAACTAAGACACAGTAACTGCTGATGAGAGCATTTTAAAGTCTAACAACATAGAGTTTGGTTGATAAATACATACACAATTGAATCATACATTTTATGAGTGCTTGAGCCGTGTCTTAAACATACTTGCATATCCCTGACTGCCTGGCACAGCACCTGATAAATTGTGTATTCTCAGTATGTATTTAATGACAGTGAGGGTTTTACTTTACATCTACATCAAACCAAAATATGAATTAAAAAGTGAAGGGTTTTTGACATTTAGATCTCTACTTTCTTATTCTCCATTTAATTTCTTTTTTTTAATCAACTAGTATAAGACTACCTGGACATAAGAAATATGCAAGAATGCTAAAGACAATAAATAACTCAAAGAGATTTCTCATTTGCAAGTAAAATAGATGGCTTGGGAATTAATTCACCATACTAGTTAGGCTCAGAAATAATGACTAGGTAAATTTTGACCTTTTGTGGGTATGTTATTAGTTCTTTAAATTTTGGAACCATGGTATTCAGGCAGTAGAAATACAGAAATATATGAAGCCACTGGCATGATAGAGCAATGACTAAGTGTTTAACTTTTTCACAGTGATTACCTCCAAGTTATATTTATTTTCCCCAAATAATTATTAGCTTTATATAAATAATACACTTTATTCCCTTGCTAGTGGAAAATGATGTTTGACATTAAGGAAAGGTCAGGTATCATGAATGGGAAACCACAACGAGCATTGCCTTTAAAGATTATTGAAGTAAGAGGTACATATATTTGACAAAGTATGGAAATCAAATAGCTGCCATGTTAGCAGTGCCCTTTTACATGCCATAGATTTACTGACATTTACTGAATGTAAAAAAGAGTTGAAACTCCGAATAGTCACTCTGCATTGTGATGAAAAACGTGGTATTACCTCCCTGAAGATTTTGTGGGATCATTTTAACCAGAGCATATTCACCAATTGATTTGATATCAATTTGGAAGATAAGTCAAACGAGATCTTTAATTTCAGAAAACACACAAATATAAATGACTTAAGTCATTTATGTCAGTGTAGTTGTATCTGTTGACATAGGTACAAGTTAAATCCATATCATACCCACATGCACGCACCAGCGTGGATGTTCCATGGGCCTAAGTTGTCCTTAATGTTTTGAGGTGAAAAATGAACCCTGCAGTTCACAAGGGCACTTACTGCTACAGATGTCTGAAATGAGAACAAAAAATTGTCCAACTCCACATTTTTCATTTAAGTGCAAAATCACAATGTAGATTTTATATTCAGAATTATCCTGTGAGAAGTCCAAAGAAATATACGCATTCAAGGTTCTCGAATGTTTACTCTGACCACTTCATTTTTTTCCTGATAAACAATACAATCCTGCCTTAATTTTGGAGTCTCCCATTTAATTATTAGTATAGTTGATCAGTAAAAGAAATATTTTTTGCAGAGATTGGGAAATTTAAAAATATAAGAATTTTTATAGAGATTTTAAAGTCTTTCATATGACAGTCAAGTTGGATAAATACCTCATGGGGCCAAGTTGATGGAAGTACATCAGATTTGGCGATATCCATATTCCAAGAGTTTCAGAAATGTTAAAATCAGACCTCCTAATGTACATACAATTTAATCCCAGGTAAATGTTCTTGTTTGCTATCACCTGAATGATTAGATGGCCTTTGAATCTTATAGAAGCTTGAAATATACCGAAAATGTTGGACTCCTCCAAGGAAATATATGTTTAAATGTATAACAATAATACTTTATATGAAATTGAACCAAATATCTGTAACATAAGTGTTATTTCTCAGTAACACATGAAAACAAGAAAGTTGGTTTTTAAAAGAGGGAGAGAAATAGATTTTTATATGAAATTGGAAACACTGAGTTTGCTAGTTTTTGTTATTTCATTTTCTAAAACTGTTTTTCTCTAGTTTTGCTTTGTTTTCCTCAGAGAAAAATGAATCATCGTGAGATTGTAATATTTCACAATCAGGAGAGCTTAGAGGTCATACACTAAAAGGAACAGTGGCCTGAGAATTAGGAAACTAATTTCTGAAATGAACTCTACCATCCTCCAGTTGTATAGCTTTGGGCAAGTCGTGAAACCTCTCTAGACCTTGTACACATTGCTCATGATGTTGTAAAGGGAGGAAATTGGAATAAATCATTTAAAGGCATTTATTTATTATGTCAGGACTTTGCTCAGCATCTACCAGCAACACAGAGGATTTAAACAGAGATAACCCAAATGCACAGATTTTATTACCGACCTGGCTCCTATCCTGAATCTGCTCTCCTTCTTAGAGAAAGTAGGCTGAAAAAAAGAGAGAAAACAAGCATACACTTCTTGTTTCAGGCTTAGTGCCTAAACCGGCATTAAACCAACAGACCCGGCCCTTTAACTGCCTGGACCTTAGACACCTTCTAACCTTCTTAGCCTTTCATAGCTAAGGGTTTTCCATGTCACCTCCCACTGCACACACTCACACACACACACACACACACACACACACACACACACACACCGCTGTTATTTCTAATCTTAATGGGAAGTGATATGATAGGATATTTTTCTTTGATAGTCTCTCCCCTTGGAACATTTTGACCCTGAAACTTATCAGGAATCTTTCTGATCTACTTTCTGTCCCACAGCCCATTGAACTAACGTGAGTGTGGATAGGAGTTTCTCAATATTACAACCCAATGGCATCTTCAAGCCTTCACAGAGCAGAATGGTTACATACACAACTCTACCATCGGCCTGCGTCCTTGTCTCAGCTTCACCACTTATTACGTGTGTGACTGAGCAAGTCACTAGATCTTACTAAGCCTCACTGTCCCTGTTTGTCAATGGCAGATCATATGGGGACTTTCCTCCTGGGTCTTCTAGCGTATCTGGACTTTGATCCATGCAGCTTTGACTGCATAATCCTTATTCTTTAACACTACACTGCTCCTTCTCCTACCCATTGTGACATTCTCCCTCCCAATTTCCATAAAAAAAAGATTGTCTTTGACTTATTTGACACTTCCTAGAGCAGAACATGGGGGCCACATAGAATAAGACATTTTTGTTTGTTTGTCTTAGTAGATGAAAACATAATCTCAGTTTAGCATGCATTTGGTACTAAATAAATATTAAACTTCCTGCCTTTGCAAGTACCTGGCACAGAGCCTTAACAATATAGACATTCACTGTAAGTACGGCCAGTAAATAAGGTCTCTACTTCCCTCAAAGCTGCATGAGGAGAGCAGTGAATTGCTGACCTTGCTTTCGGCCTTAACCATAATGGCTTGCAAGAACCATTGTGGTGTGAGGAATTTGGCCAGTCATAAAATTGGGAGTATAAGCAGACAGGGGGACCTGGAAAACACATAAGCTTCCAGCATTCATTCATCCACCATTACTTTGTACATGCAATAAACATCTATTGTGATACTATAATTGGCCAGTGAACAATAATTTTCTCCTATAAACATTCTAGTTACAGAAGATATATAATGAAAAAAGGAAACAAATAAATAAGCCAATTAATGTTGGATAGTAAGTGCTTAAAAGACTATTTTTAAAGGACAATGTGATAGAGAGTGACTAAGGTAGACTAGGGGTGCCACTTCAGGTGATCAGGAAGGCCTCTCCAAGGAGGTGACTTTGAGCTAAGATCTCGGTGACAAGGATGAGCAGACACAGGGTGATCTCAGGAAAGAACATCCCATTCAGAGAAACAACAGAACAAGCGCTTGGAGAAAAAAAGCAAGAAGATCCCTATGGCTGACGCTCAGTGACTGAGTGAGCAGAGCATATGTTGCCAGATAAGGTCAGAGACTTGGGTAAGTGCTCAACAGAGGCATAAATGAGAGGCATAGAAGAATGTAGAAATCAATCTTAATCGGGTGGGCCTAGCCACATTTGAGCACATTGGGTTTCAAATCTCTGCTCTTTTCCTTCCTAACTGTGAAGCTTTGGGCAAGTCACTTAACTTTGGGAGTCATACTAACCAATCTTCACAAGTCGTGTAAGTGTTGAATGACATAGTGAATATAAAGAGCCTCACACAGCACCTCACATACAAAAACACTCAACAATGACAGCAACATGTCATTGTAATTCTTATTATGATGATGCCATCATAACGGTGGTGGTGGAGGGGAGCTCCAATTTTCTATTTTTCAGTCTAAGATATCTTCTACTGAAATATGGTAAAATCTTTTATGCTAATTTAACCAAACTACAAAATGAATTCACTATTTCTATTTATACATTAAAATATGAAAAAATTAAATCCCTTACACTCAGTTCTGGTCACTACAAGAATACTCAGTACCTTATTAGTAGTCCCCACCCAAGTTTGCCTGGATATGGATTTGTTTGCAGTCCGAGGCTTCAGATCCAGCATTAATGATGAGATTGAAGGAACAGCAGATCCAGGACTTTTCCAAGAATTCCCAGAACTTCATTGGGTAGATAGCACAGACTCTGGAGCCTTCCAGGCCAGGTTTCAGTATGCCTCCACCTCTTGCTGGCCGTGAGCCCAGGCAATGTGCATACCTTCCCTGTGTCTTGCTTTCCTCATCTTTAAAAACAATACCTAAATCTTGGCAATCTTATGAGCATTAATTAGATAATGTATGTAAAGTACATGTTATAGTTTTTTACATAAAATAAATCCTCAAAAATGTTAGCTATTATTATTACTATAACCCATGAACCAGTATTTCTGCCATATAAGTTTTACTCCTTTTAAATAGTTTTCTAATTTTGGAATGAAAACTCAGAAAATGATTTCCATGTTGCAGTCTCCCCAAATATATCCAGACATTACCCTTTTAGCAGGGTGAAAGAAATACCAATTTTACAGTTATGATTTTCTGGCCAATACACTGTTAAGTTACATGAATATTTTTTTTTTCCAAAGGCCTTAGTAAAATTTTTTTAAAAAGAAACTACTTTGATAACATTTAAGTGGGGTAGTAGAATTTCAGGTGACTTTTACGGTTCTCTCTCTCTCTCTCTCTCTCTCTCTCTTTCTCTCTCTCTAAATATGGCCTATTAGCACATCTACTTTTCCAGAATTGGCACTTGTAAAAAATGGTTGCTCACCTCTGCCCGAAGTCATTATCACACATTGATTATCAGTCAGCACCTTAGAGGGATTAGTAGCCAGTCAGAGACACTAAGAATCCTCACAGGGTGGATGTGTGAAGGAAAGTGGAAGCTGAGGGGCTAAAGAAAGTGTTCCAGGAAAAGGGAAAAGAAAGACACCTAGGGTGACCATTAAAAGAAGCAGAGTATGTCAAGAGCTTAGCATGATCCTTGGCTCACTGTAAATTCTAGTACCACTAATAAGCCTTCCTCTATGACTAACGATCACAAATTCCTTCTTTTTAGAAAAGAGGAGATTAAGTAATTTGCCCCAGGGCACATATATGCAAAAGCCAAAATATGAAAATACATTGGTTTGAATCCAAATCCTTATTAATGCAATGATTACAACATCACTTTTTTAATCTATTTATGAATCATGTTATCTACCCCCACACATACACACAAACTGTTGAATATCATTTTTTATTTTCTAGATGAAATTTCAAAACTCAGTATCTGCAAGTAATTTAAAATCACATAGCCAGAGCTGGATCTTGAACCCACAATATTTGACTCTTTGTCTAATGTTTTTCCAGTACACCACACTGGTGTCATTCATAAATTGATTGCACACACAAAAATACACAAAAAATTTTTATGAAGTGTACATAAGACAATCCCTCACCCCAAACCAAAACTGTCATTCTTGTATGCAAAAACACACAATTTAGTGTGAAAAATAAAATTTCGGTACACACACAAAAAAACACTAACATCTCTTCCATATTACAGATGAGCAAATACAGGATTAAATATAATTAGCCTGTATGATTCCAGCTGCCCCTCACACACTCCTTCCACCTTCATTTCCCCTACTATTAGTCATTCACAGTCAACTTTGGAAGAAGGAATATAATGGATGCATATCTTCTGTTATCTGTCTCAGTTTTCACTGATTTTGAGATTCCTTTCTTCCCTTAGTCATTCTACATTTATTAAATCCTACCAATAGCCAGACTCCTGTACCAAGCATTTAGGCAATAGTGTCAAAAAAATACTATCTTTCTCTTAGGGAGTATACCAATTCTTCAATGTTTGGTGGAGAACTTTTAGTTCAGTAAATATCAAAATTAGTTGGAGTCTGAATTCCAAAATTTCCAAACATTTTCTTCTCTTCAAGTCCCTGTTTTAAGTACAAGCCTCTTTCAGGGTGGCTGTTTGTGAGACAGGAGAGATTATTATCATAGTCCCATAGTGATGACCTTCTCTTTATCTTCCCTTTCATTCCTGATTAACGTTGAGTGACTTGTCAGTCTCTCCTCTAGGGTGCCAATCTGCCACTTCCAGCCTTCCCCTTATTGCCTGCAACACTGAGTTGCAGGATTTCTGGAAACTGCTTGTGCAAGCTATAATTGTGGTGCTTTTTATTAATACACTGATAAAATATAAATGTGACAGATTGTGATACTTGTCAATAATTAGAAAAAAGGAATATTTCCACTATAATCCCTTCTTTACAGAATTGCAATAGTTCATTGTAATCCTTTGTTTCACTTTTCATGTTGATTAGAAATAGTTTTATAGTTTTAAATATTAGCTAGACACAGAACCAGGTGAGACTATAAATCTTGATGATGTCAGATAGCTGGGTCCATCTCCATGATGTTCCATCTGAAGGAATGCTTGTTCATTGCCTTGATAACTTTCTTGTGCTCATTGCCCAGGTCCCAGAGCATTGGTAATGGGAAGTGCAGCTGGGCCTGTATATCTGTGGCTGTCCATGCACAAGGTTATTCTGTTCATACCATAATCCACGTTAAGTGGGAGATGATTCAACATCACCTTGTGTGTCTTCACGATCTGACCACCCTCTAGAAAAAGTCATAAATTTTTGCACGTGTCACTCTAGCATTATGAGATCCCTCAGAGAAATAGCATTTTGTTTTAAACTAGAGGAGACCAAGTCTTCCTTCTGTTCCATGGCTGCTAAGATACAATTATCTTTCAAGTTCACCATCAAGTCATTCCCCTATCCAGATCTATGTTCTTTTAAGATCTCCATTAACCTACGGCATTTGGTAGAAAAAGAATTACAAGAATTACCATACATTTTATACATTGGCATATTTCTTGCTCAATGTGATTCTTAAAACATGGGCTTATATCAAATGGTCATTCCCAGTCTTCCGAGGTTCTGTTACGTGTGTTATGAATTCTGTGACTCGGCTCAAGTCTTCAGTCAGATAATCCTCAAGTGGAGCTCCAGATAGAACTAGGGTACTTAGTTCTGTGAAATGTGACTCTTAGATTTTAATTCTATTTTTTAATAATCTTCTCTATATAGGAAAAGTTATGTATACTTTATATATATAATAATTTTAGAAATCATCTACCCTGAATGTGGTGTTTATGTATCACAATAAACACTCCTCTTAACACATGGTCAACAAATGTTTTAATGACATCTAGGCTAGACCAGGCACTAGGTCATTAACTGGTAGTAGAAGGATCAATGATAATGTGCTGGCTTTCACAGTAGTAGAAATTAAATGACAACTAAGAAAGGGCAAAAAATGCTCAGGGCCCCAAGAAGCTCCTTCACAGTTGCAGATTTTACTTTAGGCTAACTCCAGCACAGGCCTGGAAATGGAATAACAATAGTTCACAATTCCAGAGCATTCACCATGTGCCAGATAATGTTCTAAGTAATCCCTTACTCCACCCATAGAAAATATTGGTATCCTTTTGCAGATGAAGAAATTGAGCACAGAAAAATTATGGGACTTGACTAAATTCAGACAACCTCCAAATGGCAGAGCCAGAAAATGAACCCAGACAGTATGACTGACTACAGTGTCCGTGCTTCTACCAAGCACGTGCAACAGCCTCCCATTGAATTCTGCTCTTGGGCTCTAGGTCTTAAAATGCCCTTTTCTTCCATTTGCTTTGAGAGTTTTGCTCTTTTCTTATTTTATCATCCCACCTCATCGCACAATACCAATGCCTGGAATGCTCTTCCCCAACCGTGTGTGTGTGTGTGTGTGTGTGTGTGTGTGGCACTAACCTCTACACATCCTACAAAACTCAATTTATTAAAACTCAGAAACTATCTTAAATATCTAGTCTAATTAATTGAATAGATGTATCTCTTATGTGCTCCCATAGTGGCTTGTGTATATAGGTGTATATAATAACTAATATTTATTGAGCATTAGTATGTGCCAAGCATTAATGCCTTCCCATAAGTTTTTTTTCCATCTTTGTAACAACCCTATAGGGAATGCACTCCGTTTCATAAAGAGGATATTGAGGCACAGTGATAATTAAGGAATTTACTTAAAATTAAAATAAACAGCTATTGGTAACAGAGAGCCAGGCTTCAAACTCAGACAATCCGATGATTCCAGATGCCTTTGAGCACCTTATCCATGTTGCACATGCACACAACACACACCCTTCCACATACAATTATAATCGTAACACTTGCTACATTACGTTTCTTGCCTTTACTGACAGCCCCTTTAGAGTCAGAGCCAAGATTTATTTAGTTTGCATTTCCAGTTCCTACCACAGTGCCTAGCAAGTAAATATAGCTTGAAATTTTACCTGCTGTCTTTCTGTCTCTTCTTCATTGATTCCCTCCTTTTTTTTCCCTTTAGTCCTTCACTGGCACTTATTCTGTTCCTAGTCTTCTCATTCTAGGTGAGATTCACTGCTATGATTTTTGCCCCCACCTATCCACACGTGTGATTTTCAAACTACCAGTCCTGATGTCTCCTGGGGTTTGTCCTTCTCCCTCCCTTTATACACTCTGACCCTTCTGTCTTTCTTTCCTTTCTTTGAGTTGCCAACCCCATTTCAGCTTAGCCATGAGCTTTCTTGGGTTCCTGTGTTCATTCCTCTGTACTTTTTCATCCATGTTTCTATATTAGCAGGACTTCTGATTTGAATATTCAAAAATTACATGTTTACCCATATCTCTTCCCCCTAAGAGTCTGTCAAGAAAACTGTGCTCTTCAGTTCAGTATTTCAGTGCCTGGAAGAGTGCTTCTCGTAAAATATGCTCACAAACTTTACTTAGTAAATGAACAAATGAGGAGGTCTGAGGAACATATTTTGAGTAATGCCATGTTTACAAGATGATGCTTTTTATTGGGAAGTTTGTTTAGTGTTCTGTCATTTTATGATGAAAGTAGTTTGAAGGCGTTGCCACAAAGACATAGTATGTTATTAACTCTTTTACTTCGAAATATAGACTTAATGTAAAATTTTATTCCATCTCTTTCATGCGTTTTTACTATGTGATTAAAAATAGGAGGACACATTAACCTTGTCACTAATATCCAAGCCCCTGCTTTTTGAAGAGTCAAAAATCCTTCGCCCAACTTGTGCTTGCCCTGGGTCATGAGCCCACATCAATGCTTCTGGTACAGAAGCAATTTTTTTCTCTCTACTAGGGTAGCAGGGTCATCTGATTGGACTTTCCATGGTCCTGGCTGAATAGGAAGGGAATTAAATTGCAGTGTCAAAGGAAATTACTCATTCTAAGAAGCATTCACATATTATCTATGGCCAAAACCATCTCTGACACTCATTTATGATTAAAATTAAAAGTAAGAAAGAAGGGGCAATTTGTCTGCACTTCTATGACAATAAAAATGTGAGGACCAAATTAAATTGATGGTAAAAGTCTGTGGCATGCCAGATAAGAAAGTGGTTTTCTCAGTAGTGTTTTATAGTTTAGAGGCATACCCAGGCAGACAGGGACAAGAAACGTGTACCCGGTGGGCGATGGTCTGTACAGATCTTCATTCTAGAACAAACCAAATTTTATTTAGGCTGATGCCCAATAAGTTCAACTCACCCAGGCTTTCTCTCATGGGAAGATTTTCAGGAGCAAAAGCCTTTTTAAATGGAACCCTAAGAGTCTTAAGGGAAAAACCTTCTCAAAAACAAGCTCATTCTTCACATGGTCAATAAGTATGTATTGTTGTGCCTAATTTTATTTTCTACCTCAATCCCAGTCATATATTTAAAGCCTGTGTGTGTTTCCTAAGGTAATGTGTGTCAATGAGTGGTGGGAAAGATAGTAATTTCTTGATGATGTATCTGAAATAACACGGAGTTGAGGTGAGATGCACGCTTTAAGACATTGCAAAGTTAGACGGCCTGGCTTAAAAACTGTGCTAAATCTTCTGCCCATAGAGAAAATAAAATTAAAATGCTAGATTTAAAAGGAAACTCGAATTGATTGTTAGGAGTAGAAGGTTTTTTTTGAAAGGCTATGGAACTATTTTAGTCCCTGTAATAAATATAGCAGCAAAGCTAGTTTAAAGGAGAAAAGCTTATAGATTTATTTAAAAGACATGTCATCTTTCTGGCCTCTTCACCCAGGGCAGACAGAACAAAAATGATTTATCAGCTGGGCTATTTGCCTTTTAGAAAACTGTGATTTGTTTCTTTAAAAAGCCTATTTTTATACTTTTATTTTATCATCTGACATTTAAACACTTAAGTTTCTTCAAATACCAGTTTTCTCAACTTAGTGAATATTTATATTCTCCTTATAGAAGCAGCCTTCTTTTTAAAGTTTCAAGTAAGAGTGATCATACCAAGCATATTCTCTAACCACAATGCTTTGAAATTAGAAATCAACTGCAAAAAGCAAGTTTCAAGGAACAGTTTACTATTTATTTTATTCTGATTCTTAAGCATGCTCATGGAATGTAACGTATGTTACATCCATGTGATCACACTTCTAGATGATTTGGGATTTGCGTAAAAATGTGTTTGTGGAGCCCACTGACAGCTACATATACTTACGTAACCCTTTCTGTACCTGCCTGCCAGGGCCCATCAACACTAGTGGAGAATTAGGAACAATGACTACAGTGAATGCTAGCAACTGTGTCTGTTTCAGATCAAAAAATGAAATAAAACAAATGCAAATTTAAATTTTAAGTTTTTATATTTTCTTTCAGGACATGTGAATTTTATGAAATCTAGTTACTTCCTGAGGAAAAAGAAACAGGAGATGAGTAGGGGTTAATGTTGTTCAGGCAAATATGTTCAAATTAAATTGTATTGCAGACTGTCTCAGAGAGTAGAACAGAGCTTTCTGAATTAGCAACAGTTAGATTTCCTGGACATCAAACTTGCAAAAACAAAAGAGAGAGAGAGAGAGAGAGAGATTGCTTTAGACCCAGCTACAGGGCTGGAATTACATGCTGAGAGTAAGTATGTAAGAACAGACAACAATTTAAGTAACAACCAAAATTTCCTGCAAGAGTTTTTCTTCTTGGTAAAATCCTTATTATAAACACCCAAGTAAATAATTTTAAAAATCACTTAAATGTTTTAGATCTTATGTTAATAGTCCACAGAAATTGCAACAACTATTGAGGAATTAGAGCTATACTAGCATGTGATCAACTGTATTCCAAGTTTATCACATTGTGTTGGACACATCTCTGTTCATTTTATAATGATTTTGTAAGAAATTGATTGACCTTGTCTCAATTTTGCTATGCTACTAATTGTTATCAAGATATGCCTTCACTGAGATCCATGGGTCATTTAACCATTTTACAACAAATGATAGGAGGAAAAACCTTCCATGACAATTTGGATATAATTTTAAATCAATGTCAGTGGAATTCAAATTCACTTAGATCAACCATTTCAGCACAGAGAAAAAAATAATCTAACAAATTTTAATTTTCCATTAAGTAACTTTGTTTCTTTTATTTCTTATCTTTTTAAATTAATTTTATTTAATGTATTGGAGTGGCATTGGTTAACAAAATTATACAGAGTTGAGGTGCACGATTCTACAACACGTCATCTGTGCACTATTGTGTGTTCACCACCCAAGCCAAGTCTCTGTCCATCACCACTTCTCC
The DNA here is from genome assembly GCA_007922815.1 of Macrotus californicus. Classification (NCBI taxonomy): domain Eukaryota; kingdom Metazoa; phylum Chordata; class Mammalia; order Chiroptera; family Phyllostomidae; genus Macrotus; species Macrotus californicus. The sequence goes on along the minus strand of VMDR010007517.1, from coordinate 20,870 downwards.
CCACTGTACTCTCCACTATCTCCTCCCACACCACTTACCCTCGGCAATCAGCACGTTTTGGTCTGTGTCCATGAGTTCTTTCTCTCTCTTTTTGTTTTTTTGCTCAATCCCTCCACCACCACCACCCAGCCCTCTCATGCAAACCCCCACACAGCTGTCAGTCTCTCTCTATCTGTGAGTCTGTCTCTATTTTGCTTGTTAGTTCATTTTGTTCATTAGATTCTACATATGAATGAAATCATAAGGCCCTTGTCCAAAGATCAGTATCATTGCCTCCTTCCTACCTTACAGATGAAAAATCAAGGCCACAGTTGTTAACCAACCTCTCTTCAAACAGATAGCTAGTAAGTTATGGAATTTGGATTTGAACTCACCTGTTTCTGTTTGCAAAATCTAGCTCTTTATCACATCGGTGTTTTCCAAATTGTACTCTGTGCTTTTCTAGAGATATTTATAGATATTCTGTGGGGAAAAAATGCAAGTAATATGTTTTATCAAATATAAAAAATTTAATGTACATGTAAAGAAAAGAAAGACACATATAATTATATATAATAATTGCCCTTTAAGAGTAAGTTGTTATATCATAAGTGTACACAATAAAATATTTTTTACAGCCAGTAAAATATTAACAGAAAATTAGAACCACAGTTTCCTCTTGTCTTAGTCTGCAGGCTGCTATAACAAAATAGTAAAGACTGGGTAGCTTAAACAACCTACATTCATTTCTTACTGTTCTGGAGGCTGGAAAGTCAAAGCTGAAAGTGCTAGCAGTTTGGGTTGTTTATATGGGCCCTCTTTCTGGCTGGTAGCTGGTCCTTCTCTCTGTATTCTCTTATAGTGCAGGGAATGAGCTCTGATACCTCTCCCTCCTCTTATCAGGGCGCTAATTCCGTCATGAAGACTCTACCCGCGTGACCTCATACAAACCTAATTACCTCCCAAAGGTCTCATCTTCTAATACCTTCCCATGGGGCTTAGAGATTCAAATTATGAAACTGAGGGGACAAAAACATCCAGTCCATAACAGCTCAGCTGAAAAATAATTATCTGAGAGCTTAAGTAAAACACAAGCATAAATTGTTGTCAATAATCTGGTGTTTGGGTTTGGTGATAGGCTGACACGGGGTCATCATATTACAAAAATTTAAAAATAAGTGACAGTCATAACTGGATCGATGATGAGGATCAGTCAAGAGTGACAATTTGTCTGATTTACGATTGATTTAATTTTCTGCACTTGAGATGAGGGAGGTTGGAGGAGAGGAAGAGAAAGAAAGAGAGAAAAAACTGTTTGCCGTAATGAGAAACCCAAGTATTCAAATGAGACATCATCAGATTCATGGAAGGATGGTGTTTAGTCCTCATAGTAAAGCTTCGGCAGCCTTTACCAACTGAGCTCCACATTAATTTCTGGACCATGCTATGTTTTTTCTTATAACTTCAATGAGTATGTTTGATTGTGAATTTTCCCTATGTTAATTATACAACAAAATTTCCCCATGAATTTCTGGTTGATAGAATTTTTTTTTTAAGTATTGTGTCTGAGTCCAATAAGCAAATTTAGAACATTTTTAAATGCAGATAAGAAAACAGACTTTGAAGTTCTTAAAAATCATAAAGCAATTGTTCTATATGAAACAATTATTTCTGAAGCAAAATTCACTGTGTAGATCATGTAATTAGTGATTTCCTTTTCCTTAACACTCTGTACTCATATCAAACAGCTAAATGATGCTCGTAATCATTTTCTCATTTATAAGATTATTTTTTTCTAGCATGTAGAATTTTCCCCAAAATGTAAAATTAATTATGTTTTGTGTTTCACTTTATCCTATAAGATTTGTATTTTATTCTTAAGAAAATGAAGTGATTTAGCTTTCATGTTTTACTGACAATTTGGGGCTTAACATAAAGTTTGTGTGGTATTAGCTATCTATTGCTACATAGCAAATTATATCAAGACTTAGTGAGTGGCAAAGACAACAATGAACACTTTTAAAATTGATTTTAGAAAGAGAGAGAGAGAGAGAGAAACATTATTTGTTGTTCCACTTAATTATGCACTCATTGGTTAATTCTTGTATGTGCCCTGACAGGGGATCAAACCTGCAAAGTTGGCGCATCACAACCTTGATGTACTGGAACGATGCTCTAACCAACTGAGCTACCTGGCCAGGGCTCACAGTGGACTTTTTTCTCTCTCATCGTGTTCATGGGACAGGAATCTAAGATTGAATAGAAATGGACAAACACTATAAATTGGGGCTTGATTTAATGTTTTGTTAGTTGCCTAGACTTAAGAAAGTAATGCAGAAAGTGTTAATCGTGCAGGATATATCTGTAAGTCTGTTCTGTCCTTAGCTGTCACATTGTCAATACCATAAACATTTGGAACATTTTTCTGGTATTTTAAAACTACTTGCCAGTTCAGCAGAGAAGTCATTTGTGCTGTGGATGAAGAAGTCTCAGCTTATACATTTGTTTTTCCACTTTTGTTGTATTTGTTAGATAAACAAAAATACTAACCAACACTCACCACAAAACTACATTCATTCATCAGTGGCATGAATGACTTCTTTGCTGAATTGACTGGTCATCAAGCATTTATTCAAAATCTGACTTTTTGTCATGATTGTTGCCAAAAACTGACAACAAATTTTACAAGAAATAGGTCACCCTGAAGTATCGGTATATTGACTTTATAATTAAGAATATTATATATTTTATTATTACTGGTAAAACTTATGCTACAAATTTTTTATAGTAACTGATGTGAGTGCATATGCACGTGCAGATATAGAGATCATACACCCTTTTTCAGAGAACAGAAAAACAGTGACCAGCGCTGAGCTGACCGACCCTCTAATGTGGCTCACTCACACAGCTGGGAAGTTAGTGCCGGTTGGTGAGAGGTTTCAGTTCCTTATCCTGCAGGCCCCTCCACAGGGGTGCTCAGCATGACGTCTGGGCTTCCCCCAGAACAAGCAAACCAAGAGAGGAAGAGCCAGATGGAAATGATGCCTTTTTCACAACTTAGCCTTAGAACTCACATAGTATCTTCTCTCTCTCTTGAAAAGCAATTCTGAATATAGGGCTGTTCTCTAAAAATGTTTTGATATAATTCACTGCTATAACTGCTTGTGTCTCCCCAAAATTTATATGTTGAGGCCCTAACACCCAGTGTGAAGGTATTAGGAGGTGAGGCCTTTGGAGGTGCTAGGTCAAGAGAGCGGAGTGTTATAAAAAGGCTGGAGCTTTATAAGGTTCCCTTGCTCCCTCAACCATGTGAGGTCACAGTGAGAAGATGGCCATCCAGAACCAGGAAACTCTTTCACCAGATGCCAAAACCCCTTGATCTTGGACTTCTTAGCTTCCAAAACTATGAATGATAAATTCCTATTGTTTAGAAGCTACCCACTTTATGGTATTTTTGTTATAGCATTCCCGATGGACTAAGTCAGTCACAGAGCCAGGCCACATTGCAGGGAGGGAGAAATCAAATTCATACATGTTCTTTCTCTCCCTCTCCCTCTCCCTCTCCCTCTCCCTCTCCCTCTCCTTCCCCCTCCCCTACTCTTTTCCAAGGTGATAAATTTTATATCAAGAACAGCTGCCAGTATTCCAATATACAATAGTGTTGAAAGAACCACACTGGTCAAATAGGTTTTGGGAGACATGCATCCTGCTACATTGTCCCATCTATTCTTACCCACACAAACTGACTTTCTGAAAGTAATTAGGAAACTAATAATATTATTGCTAAAATATTAGAAGAAGAAATGCTAACTAATCAGTTAATAACAAAATAAAAATACATATATAGAGAACAATTTCATCTTTATAAATAGTAATGCTACAGAAACTTTTCAGCACCTAGAAAATTTAGGTAAACTACTTTGCTTACTAGCCATAACTGTCCTAGATTTAGAATTATTTCATGAAAGAATGAGAGGTGGGGAGAGAGGGGGAGAGGCAAAAAAGAAGATAGTAAGGAAAAAACTTTATATATAATGATGTAAAATTTAATGCTTAGAAAAATTTGAAATCATATTCTAAAATTTGTTAGTAAAAATCTAGGCATTCAATTGAGATTATGAAGTTTGGAATAGTCATTATATAGTCTATTCACTTTCCTAAGTACCATTTCAAAAGATTTGAGCTTTTGTTGGATCTGCTCTTGGATTTTATGAATAAATAATTTTTTATATTTCTAGCTTCTATTGTTTCACATTTGATTTCCTGTGACAAGATATAATACAGGAACAGTAACACTTTTCTTCTCCATAACAGTTTTTGCAGCAAGTTTGTAAAGGTATTGTCTGTTAACCCAAAGCTAAACTGCATGCTGAAAAACCTGACATGTACTTGGGTTGAGGAAGGGAGGTAGAAGGAGATGGGCAGGGGGATACTCACCTAGGAATACAATGCTTCCTACACAGGCGTGCAAAAATCTGCAAAGTGAAAGTTATCTGTCATACTTATGTAGAAATAGGTCGCAGTCATGTTTCTTGAAACTGTTATAATTTTTCGACTAATGTAAACAGTCCACATTTGTGGCATTATAATCTCACAATTAGAAGGAACAATTTGGCAGTCCATGTTTACCTCAGGGATGGATCTTTATTCACATGCTACAAGCTACAGATTCTACAGTTCATTACAGCAGCATCAGGGACTGTTATGAACTGAATTTTGTCCCCACATCACTAACTTCACAACTTGATGCCCTAATCCCCAGTGTGACCACATGTGGAGATAAAGTCTTTAGGAGGTGATTGGAGCTCAAATCTAATAGGACGATGGCCAGTAATAAGAAGAAGATGTATCTTTCTTTTTTCTCTGTCTCTCCATCACTCTATGTCTTTCTCTCATTCCCCACTGTGAGCACACAGAGAGAAGATGGCCATCTATAAGCCAGAAAGAGATCTGACCAGAAACCAAACTGGCTAGTACCTTGATCTTAGACTCTCCATCTTCTAGGACTCTGAGAAATTTCTGTTCTTTAAGCTACCTGGTCTGTGGTATTTATTATGGCAGCCTGAGCTGACAAAGACTGATGCTAGAATGGAGAAGTGGTGTGCTGTTACTATGTCTATCAGCAAAAGCAGAAGTGGCTTTGAAATGGGTTGATGAGAAGATGCTGAAAGAGTTTGAGGCACGTGCCAGAAAAAGTTGAGATTGCAATGAAAGCACTGTTGGTAGAAATATGGACATTAAGGGTGATTTTGATGAGGGCTCAGAAGGAAGAGAACTGGAGAGATAGCTTCCATCTTCTGAGAGAATGCATCCATAATCCTGAACAGAATGTTGGTAGAAACATGGACATTAAACATTGGACATTGGTAGAAACATTGGAAGTCACTATGGTGAGGTCTTAGATGTAAATGAGGAACAGGTTATTGAAAACTGGATTATTGATTTTTGGAAAGGTGATCCTTGTTATAAAGTGGCAAAGAACTTGATTAAGTTGTATGTCAGTGTTTTATGGAAAGTAGAAATTGAGAGCAACAAAATTGGATATTTAGCAGGGAAGATTTCTAAGCAAGGTATTGAAGATGCAGCCTGGGTCCTCCTTACTGCTTATCATCACATGCAAGAGGAAAAGAGGCATTGATGAAGTAATTGTTAAGCAAAATGAAACAGAACTTGGGAGATATAGAAAATTCTCAGCTTATTGATATTGCAAAAAATGAGAAAACTCATTCTCATTTTTCTCACTTTTCTCACTTGTTCTCCTGTTCTCACTTGGTATTGAAGAAAACACTAAGTGTATTGTTTCACAGCCATTTGATAAAAGCTCATGGTTGCATCTCATGGACTTACTCCCTCCTCTCAGCAGAAGCCAGAAACAGGGAAACATTACCAGCAAAGACGCTGCAGCTTGAAAGAAAGAGAACAGTGAAAGGACGGAATGAAGGAAGCCACTGGATTTCTTGGAATACGTAGAACCAAACCATGGAGCTACTTGGCTGCAACATGTGATAATTTTCAAGAAAAGAGAAAACTGACCCCAAAACTTTCAGATGTCATCCAAGCTGCCACTCCCACTACAGAGCTTAAGGGGAGGGGCTACCCTGCAGAACCACGGAGGTGACACTGCCACTGCCACTGCCATGGTCCTGGAGAGTGGAGAGTACAATTAAAGAGGATTAGAGCCTTAAGATCTAATGGATCTTAACTTCTATGGCTAAGATGCTAAAACATACACCCCTGTCCACACCACTACCAAACATGCACACCACTACATTTTTGAGTTTTTAATTATATTTTTTCCATTACCATTAAGTCCCCTTAGACCCCCTCACCTCCCGCAGTCACCACACAGTTGTCCATGTCCATGAGTCCTTTTTTCTTTTTGCTCAGTCCCTCCACCCCCTTGAGAGTCAGCCTGCTGTCTATCTATGAGGCTGTCTTTATTTTGCTTATTAGTTCAGTTTGCTCGTGATTCCACACATGAGTGAAATCACATGGTATTTGTCTTTCTCTGACTGGCTTATTTCACTTAGCATAAGGTTCTTCAGGTCCATCCATGCTGTTGCAAAGGGTAAAATTTTCTTCTTTTTTATGGCTAAGTAGTATTTCATTGTGTAAATGTCCCATAGTTGATTCATCTACTCATCTACTGATGGGCACTTGGGTTGCTTCCATATCTTAGCTATTGTAAATAACACTGCAATGAATATAGGGGTGCTATGTTCTTTTGAATTAGTGTTTGAGTTCCTTCGGATATACTCCCAGAAGTGAGATTACTGGGTCCAAAGGCAGATCCATTTCTAATTTTTTGAGATATCTCTATACTGCTTTCCACAGTGGCTGCACCAATCTGCATTCCTACCAGATGTGCCGAAAGGTTCCCTTTCACCACATCTTCGACAACATCTTTGTTGTTTGCTGATTTATGGATGATAGCCATTCTGACAGGTGTGAGGTGATATCTCATTGTGGTTTTACTTTGCATTTCTCTGATGATTAGTGACACTGAGCATCACTTTATATGTCTCTTGGCCATCTGTATGTCCTCTTTAGAGAAGTGTCTATTCCAATCCTTTGCCCATTTTTTAATTGGGTTGGTTTTTTTGTGTTGACTTTTATAAGTTCTTTATAAATTTTGGATATTAACTCCTTATCAGATGTATTGGCAAGTATGTTCTCCCATTCTGTGGCTTGTCTTTTTATTTCGTTGATGTTTTCCTTTTCTGTGCAAAAACTTTTTTGTTTGATGTAGTCCCATTTATTTATTTTTTTTATTTCCTTGCCTGGGGAGATATCCCTGATAAAATATTGCTACAAGCAATGTCTGAGATTTTGTTGCCTATGTTTTCTTCTAGGATATTTATTGTTTGGGGTCTAACATTTAAGTCTTTGATCCATTTTGAATTTATTCTTGTATGTGGTATAAGAAGGTGATCTAGTTTCATTTTTCCATATATATCTGTCTGATTGAATTCAGATACTCCTACAGTTTTAAAACAGGATCATGACAAACGAAATTCTCTGGGATTTTTTATGTTTCTTAGTGCTATGCAGAATCTAACTTCTTGAAATTCACCCACCTCTTCTATATCTATTCCACTTCCTGGATGACGGAGACTCAATGTGTATGTTAGGTCTACAGTGGGATGGCTATGAGAAGAGGGAGCAAAGATGACTTAGTAACAAACTTGGGATGATTTCCTTGAGCCTGGCTAAAAGAAACGTAAATTGAGATGCAAATTCTTGAATTCGAGAGCCAGATTTTTAAAATGTCAAAAAACAAATGAAAACAAAACCGAAAAATAAACAACAGAAAGATTACAATGAATTGCTTTCAGAGACTACTCCTTCTTGCTGTCATTAAAACATTAAAATAGCGTTTAAATTAAGACAGTACAAAATATGAGGTGGCCCAACCGAGCCTTTCTACTGTAATTCTCGGAAACAGTAAATAATTATATTATATGAACCAAACGTCCGAGTGGAAATGATAATTAAAGTAATGCAGCTGTATGCTTCATTGATTTATGAATTTGTTTAATGATACTTGTTCTGAGTAGCAACAACTATTATGTTTTCACTGATTTTAGGAGAATATGGAACTGCATGACCTTTTGCTGCACCAATGCAAGTAATTTGCAATAATATGCTGAGAGATTCAAACAGTCACACTGATCTTTTATTACATTTTAAACCATATTTTTTTCTTCATTGAAAAAGTTTTATGATTGTGTATTCATAACTATTGATTGTTTTGGAAAGAATCATGGCACCCAAGCAAAACTGCCTCCCAAGACCTAGGTTTAGGCTTAAATCAATGCAGGCAAAGCCATTAACCAAGGCGGGGATCTTGGCACAGGGGCCAGCCCCTCTGCAGGCCTCACTCCACAGCCACTAAAGAGGTGTCTGCTTGTAACCAGTTGCTGCTGGACAAATGCTAAGTGGCAGGTGGTTATTCTTATCAGGGAATGTCTTTGTTTGTGTGGTGTTCAGTCACAAGCTGATCTCTCTATTCATGTCTTGTGGTGTAAACTTCCTTGTTTGTTTTCATTTCTTTTTAACCTGGGAGCCAGAGACTAGCACACAAACTAGCCTGAGAAGAAAAAATAATTTAAGAGTAACTGATGACAAGAATGGCAGGAACGTAGGAACAATATCAGTCCTCTGAATTTGGAGCTCTTTAAGAGCTTCCTTCTCTCTCTCTCTCTCTCTCTCTCTCTCTCACACACACACACACACACACACACACACAGTACCAATCTCTCCAAAACCCCAAAGTAAAAGATGTGAAAGAGGGACCTGTTTTGCAAGCTGCCTACATGGACGTACATCAGCATTCATTCATTCAGTAAATCCAAGCATTCTCTTCTCAGCACATCCATGCTTGACTGGAAGCAGATATAAGAAAAATATGGGAACAGCCAATTTGCCATATCAGATCAGACCACACATTTATCTATTTCTGTACCTTGCCTCTGGGAGTGACCAGTTTCTAATGCTTCATGGGATGGTAGGGGGAAAAAATCAAATATAAGAAAAAATATTTTCTTCACACATGCTTTATATAGTCATTCCCTAGTCAGCATAGAGCTTTACAATCTTCTATTTTCATGCTCTTTTATCTTTTTTTTTGCTCTTACACCTTCCTATTCCATATCAAACTTAAAATAATTACTGCAACTGCATTTGAGTATTCTGTGAAATATTTTAGCAACCTTACAATTTATTATTCACCTCTCTTTTATTCCTCTTATTTTGAGATCTACTGCTGTGGGAAAGTTCATTGTGATTTCAGGAATGAATTTATAAGTAAAAATATGAAATGACAACTCTCTTTGATTTTTTTAGTGCATAGCCATATAACTATGCTGCTCTATTTTCTGCATAAGATGTGTTGTATTAAATGATGCAGTAATTCAACCTACCTGAGAATGTTCCAACATATTCCATGTGCTTATTGCCCTCAGAACTTTGCACAGAACAGGCTATGCAGAAGTTTGAGATTGATAAAGTTAACATTTGTAAAATATTTGTACTTTAAATCAAGATTAAATTGGATGATCAAGGACTTCAGGAAAAAGTACCCAAAATTATTTTGGAAGCAATCTGAAAAGAATTGGACAAGATTTGAATCTCAAGAGTAATCAGTGGAAGAAGCCGGTGTAATAACATGAAAGACTGAAGGGAAAAAAAAAGTTGAAAATATTTGAATATAGAATTTCTTTCATCACTATAGAATAGCTTGGACTCCATTAACAGAATCTGGGGGCCAGATTGCATGGAAGAATATGGAAAGCACAGCAGCATAGTCTACCCAAATTAAGATCCTTCAGTGGCAAATTTTAATGACAATAAAGCAAGATTAGGCTACTTGACAAGTTTAGTGTTTCATATTGCACTTTTAAAATTTTTGCTTTGTTACATGTCGGCATTTGCTTACCCGTATGCATGTGTAACTTGTGATGCAGCATCAGACAAATGATTTGCGTGTTGCTTTTATAGCAATAACATGGGTTTTCCATCAGCATACATCTGACCATAGAAAAAGTGTGCTCATTTTTAATGACTTATACAACTCAAAGGCATGATTCTGAATTAGTAATGTCTGTTATGTTTTCATTGATTTTCATGAATCAATGTAAAGTTATAAAAAGTAAAAATGTTTAAAATCTGGAACATATTTCCCACCAGGTTATTACAATTTAAAACTTGGTCAAAATTTGACCCTAAATTATTTGACAGTGTCCCTTTAAGCCTTTTAAGGGTCACTTAGCATTTCCATTACAAATCTCGACTTTCAGAGGTTTAACGCTTGGCAGTTTAAAGTTGCAAGAGTCTGGAACTTATACAAGTTGTCAGACCAGATGTTTTTTATTTATTTGTGTGAGATTTTTTTTAACCCTTACTTTTCCCTTTCACTAAAGTGTTTCTATAACTGCTGGTAACTTTCAAAGTAGACTAAAACTAAAAACTTTAAGGTTTTCATTTTTCTGAGCTAGAGGTACAAATATTTTCATTTAAAAATATGATGATATATAAGGAGTTGCTCCCCCATCCCAGGATGAAAATATGTCTACCCAACTCCGGAATGGTTTAAATGTATTAGGATGAAGATAACAAAAATGAATTTTAAATACCAATGAAAAATAGCAATCTGGAGATACTAAACCAAATGAAGATATCCTATTGAATAAACAAGGTATCTGACAAATGTCCTAAGGAAAAAAAAATGACTTCAGATTAATTGTGGAAAAACCCTGGGTGTCCTTTATTAAGCATGTAAAGCCTGCATGTAGGTTGGAAGAAGGTGTGAATCCTAGAGGGAAGATGCTGAATTCTCAGAATCAAGTTAACATTAAAGAATAGTTTTAGTGCTTACATTTTCGGCCAATAAAAAATATCCCTGTAACCTAGTGTGCTTGCTTTTTAAGAACCTGAATGACTACGGAGGTGACAAAGTTATAAACCCCTTCAAACAACGGACAAGTGTCTAAGTCAGTTTTAAAAGATTAAGAGTGGCTCCCTTGTTCCAAAATTATACAAAAGTGCCATTTCACTTTTCAAGCAATTTGAAAGCCGCTCATTTCAGTGGCAGGTAGCCAAAACACAGAAGGAAGAGAATGGCAGCAGGCACACACACATGTTTTCCAAAGGCTGTGCTGCTTCCAGCCACAAAGGCACAGCCTCAATAGGTTGCATAGACAAAAGAGTCACAGCAAAGATCTGCACTGGGTGCAAGCATGTGTTCTGGGTTCTGCCTTGCCCTGACTTACCCACACGGATCGCCATTGTTTAACTGAACTCTTAAGCCTGATGTCAGTATGAAGTTGCCAGCAATGGAGCAGTAATTGCATCATCCCAAATATCTGATAGCTAAAATCTAAGGATGCCAATGGACACTCTCCTGGACTATACCTAGGTCTCGGTTTCAAAAATCTTTTTAAGAACAAACTGACAGTATCCAGAGGGGAAGTGGGAAGGGATAATGGGGAGAAAAGGGGGAGGGTTGTCAAGGAACATGTATAAAGGACCCATGGAAAAAGCTAAATAGGGGTAGGATCGAGGGTGGGAGGTGGGGAAGGCTGGGGAGGAGGGGATAGTAGAGGGGAAATGGAGACAACTGTACTTGAACAACAATAAAAAAAGGAAGAAAAATAAAGTCTTCATCTAAACACACACACACACACACAAATCTTCTTGCAGCTTACTTACCTGCAGCATATCAATTAGAATGACATAAAGTCTGGAAATACACATGCAAGTAAATACTCTCTTTCTTCTCCCCATCCAACGTAGCTGAAATAAAACTTTGAACAACACGCTTAAGCTGTAGCTGTAAAAAATTGAGTTTGAACAGCCTGAAATGGTGTAAAGAATAGTGTAAATCATAGGTTAGGCAGGGTGCTAGGGAATAATACTAGAACCCCCAGTGAGAGTTGGGCAAACAATACAGTTTTGTAAAACTTGGTGAGTTCTGTGGTACTTCAAAGTTCTACCTTAAATTCTTAAAGCCAATAGTTGTTAAGTAATGTTACTGTTAGGATTGTTTGTCCTTCCTCTCAATTTAAGAAAGGAAAGTGAAAGGAAAGTAGTATTTTTTAAAGTTTCTTTGGTAACCCTCATGCATTTGTTTATTTCATAACCATTCATTTTAGTCATGTAGAGACTTTCGGTGTAAAAAGCAGAACCCTAAATAAACAATTAAAGCAGTAGCAATTAAAGTAAAGGGAAAAGAGTATTTAAATGTGACTTTCTGGGTAAGAAAACAAAAGGCCTCAAAATTAAGACATTTAAAGTGGTGTTTAAGGACTAAAAATTGCTCCAGCTGGTGCGGCTCAGTTGGTGGTGCGTCATCCTACAAAGCCAAATGGTCAATTTGACTCCCCGTCAGGGCACAAGCCTCTCATAAGCGCCCTGAGCAGGTTCACTCCCCAGCTGGGGGGCTTATGAGAGGCAACCAATCAATGCTACTCTCTCACATCAATGGTTTCTTCCCCTCTCTCTAAAACTAAATAAATAAAATCTTTACAAGTACTTCTGAAAAAAGAGATAGAAATAGAAGGATTTAGTCAGGTAAACAAATTGGGTTAGAAAGTTTGATAAAAAATCAAAACTAATATTTTTTAAATGATGAGTATTAGGGCTTGCAGGGAGGGTTAGAAGTAATGATAGCTAACAGATGACAAATGCCTACAAAATAGTGAGCAACATTCCGCACTTTTGTATATATCAGTCAGTAAGTCATCACCAGGGCCCGATAGCTGGGTGTTATCACTAACCTCCCTTTACCTGGAAGGATTTGCACTGAGGGTTTTGTTTGTTTTTGTTTTTGTTTTTTGTTTCTGCTGTTTTTGTTCTGGCCAGATCTTTGCCCTTGGGCACCACCCATACCACCAATAGTAATGAACGAGACTTTACTGACAGGGAAGAGTGAAAACACCAAGAGTCGTGCATGTCATGATGGACCGTTCAAACTGGGTCCTTTTACTCTGTAGATACTAGGGAGCTTTTGAAGATTTTTGAGATGAATGTCAGAATCCAATTTGCTTGTTATCAAAATCAAGGACAGATTGAAGAGGAGCAAGCTTGGAAAGAGAGCAGTTATAGTATATAATATACGGGCCTACAAATACACCTGAGCTTAGAAAGAGGAAGACTTAGGGGCTCCACACCATACCTGCAAATAAGAATTGGGGGGATGATGGGAGTTATAAGAAGTAAAACAGCAAGAACGTCAGAGAAAAGGGAATGAATATGAAGAGAATATGTAAAAAAAGATTTTACAAGACATGATGATTGACTAGAGATTGTAAGATGAGAAAGAGGAAAACATCTAGGTTGTCTCCATGGCTGGTCCTGGGAGACTCATTGGAGAGCAATGTCTTTAAAAAATAAGAGAACCCAAGAGTGAGGAAAGGATGAATGCTGATGCATTTTAAGTGGGTGATTGTGTGGACATGTCAAGGATGCTGAGGTTCTGGAACTCACAAGACAAACCTTGCATAAGGTTATCCTTAGCAGTTGGTAACTGATGGTAGTCGAAACCATGTGAAAGGAGGAGTGTGTCCTGGAATAAAACATGGAGTAAGAGAAGAGAATCAGGCACCCACCCCTGGGAAGTATAGCTAACAATCAGTGGGTGAGAACCAAATGAGGAATTTGAGGAGTGCTGGAAAAGTTGTAGGGCTGGAAAGGGAAACAAATAGCATGGAAGAACTATGGTGTGAGGTTGTGGGAGAAAGATAACATGGTGGTAAAAAGCATGGACTTCGAAGTTCAGCAGACCGCAGTTCAAATTTATTGAGTAATTACTGCAAGCTAAGCACTATGAAAGAACTTTTTATATATTATTTTATTTAATTCTCCCAAATAACTCTACAAGTAAACTACAACTACCAGTCTCATGTCACTGATAAGGAAAATAAATCAGTAGGAACTTATTCAATATAACTTAACTAGTTTCTAAGGAAACTAGGATTCCAATTCTTCTCTGGAGCCTAAACTAAACACATGCTGTACAATCTCTGTGAATCCATTCTTCAAATGTAAGGACACGTATATCTTATTGAAAATTGTATTCCCTTATACCTAATCCACTACCATAAATGAAGTAGTTTCTTAAAAAAAAAACATTGATTGAATGAAAAGAAAAACAAGGGTTGAAGTATAACTGTCGTCTTCTCTCTCACCATTGAGTCCCCTCTCAGAATGTCTTTCGACTAACCTTATTTGAAACCAGCCCATCACCAGCCTCACATTTACATCATAAAGCCCCATCCAAAGATGGGCTTCCTTCTCCTGTACTCATACATTTGTCTGTACCACTTACCTAGAATTTATTCAACCTTGTCTTATATGACCAATTTCCTTTTTGGATTCCTACATCTTGCTTCAAGAGCCGGCTGCAAGCTTTGCAAGAACATCTATGTACTTCTGTATTCCTCAGGTCAAATAGCTCCATGGCTTTTACCAGATAGCTCTCAGCAATTGTTTGCTGATTGATTTAAGTGGTTAAAATCAGAATATTAAATGCCACTTAACCCATAACTATATCACAAGTGTCACAATCCTCTCTTCATCTTTTTTCAGAAAGATTCTAAAGGATGTAAAATGTAGATTTTTGGAAAAGCAACTGCACAGGAAAAAATTACATGCCAGACATTCACAGTTAGTCTCTGTAATATTCTTTGCTACTTAGCATTGCAGCAGACAGGCTTTTTCTGTGCTTTCATAAATCCCAATTTTCATAGCTTTTAAGTCTTATGCATTTCAAGTTATATTCAGTTGAATCTTGGCATATAATTTTTAGAGTTTCAAATATTTCCATATATATACTCTCTTAATCTATAAAGTTGTTTGAATATATGGAACAAAAGTAAATTACCAGGTGCCTAGTTGGATAAGATAAAAGCGAAGGAGTCTAATTGTCCATAAAAGGAATATACTGTCTGCTCGCATTTGGGAAAGAAAGCACGGCAGACCCAGAAAGTGTCCTGCAGACAACAATACGCAAACCTTTCATGCAGGACAGGAGGTGATGAGAAGTAGGTTCACTCGGAGCCTGCAGCTCTCCCCAACATAGCAGTTTCTGAAATCTCACAGGTATTTTGTGACCAATAAGCACCGCTTTTTGTCTGCTATTACCCAATTAATGGTGACCTACTCTCTTTCAGCCTGATCTTGTCACTCTTTTTGTAACCCCTGGATTAGACCGTTGCTCTGCATTTATACAGATAACATTGACAACGGTCTGAGAGCCTCATCTTGTGCAAAATTAGGAAAAAATGTTTTCTTATCGCCACTGTTACATATTTTTCCTCCTGGTATTATTCTTTTCATCTTGGGTAGGATATGAACATTGTTTGCTTTAGGAACCTTAACCAAATGCTTGCCAGTTGACATCAAATTATTCTATTGGGTAATGATTTGCCAGTGGGTGGAAATTAAAGGACCTGAGATAGCACTCCAGGACAATTCTCAAATGCCTCCCTCATTCCCACCCCTAATATTTATACAATTGTTCTCCTCAATTAAATTTAAAATGAACTAAGGGAAATGGTGTCATCTCTAACAAGAATGTTAAAAAAAAATCAAGCATGCTAAATTCAACCTAAAATTTCACTGAGGCTTAGGTTATAACTTGCAAAATTCTATTGCTCCTTTCAGGGAGGAAAAAAATTCTCAAATTATATCAAACAAAGGTGTGGATCAATGAAACCAATAGGGGATTTTTTGCCAGGCATAGATTCACCTTCTGTCTCTTTGGCTTATTATATGACCTTGGACACATTACTGAGCTTGAAACTAATTTTTGTTGAAAGGAGGTATAAATATAGAAAACAGGAAAGAATAATGAGAAAGAAGTAAGAGAGTCACATCCAATGCTTTGTGAAGGAATCCCTGCTTATTTTTTCAGCACTATGGCATGATGTGTACTAGACTGTCTTCTGACAGAAGCCTTCTAAACGGCTTCTCAGTGGGACGCTTCTATCTGCTTTCAGAGGAGCATTAAGAAGGTTTCTTTTTTAAGAGTCACAGTTTTCCTTTCATCTAAGGTACTAGGTACTTACAGCTCATCTCTCCTAGAGATGGCTAGATAATGGCTACTCACACACAAAGACCCTCTGAGAAAGAATGCAAACACAGACTCTCCTTCCTGGGTTGGGCCTCCTCTTTAGCCTGAAGGGATAAACTCTGAAGGATGAACAGAGTCTTTGGGCATTATGCGTGGTTTGCCTTATCCTTTGTCTCAAGATTTGTATTCAGAGGCTATGGAAGACTGATATTTCTCAGATAGCCTCTTTCTTGTTTTTGGCTTGCACACATCCTACACCTGAAAATATAACACCTGCCTCCCCCAACCCCCCAAATTTTTATTCTAGACTCCTTTGCATACAGTTGATTACTTTGATAAACCCTGCATTTACTAAAATCATCGATCTTCATTTGTGTACTAGATGGCTATAGAACAGAAAAAGTTTTTCTATCAGCGCTAGCAGAGCTAAACACTAAACACTGACAACTGAAGTGGAGAAATGTTGGCTATTTTATTGTGAATGGTGCCACCCAGGAGAATGGAGAGTTAATGCTCAAGAGCCCAAATTCCCAATGGTGTGCAGGTTACAGATCATATAGGGCAAAATCACAAGCCACCATGGGTTAGGGGTTCAGGGTCGTGCTGGGAGCTGATTGCTTGAAGGTGAGGTAAGTGTAATGAATCATGTCTTCAGGTCTTGAAGGCAGCTCTGAGGTCCTTTCCAGTGTCTCTCTGTTCAGTCTCATGAGAAAGGAGCCAGGGGGTTGTTTCACCTTAGGGCTCAGGACCTGAAACATAACTCAGGTCAAGTTGTTATCTTTAGCCTGCCAGAGGTCCGGAGCCTGTGACCATAAGCCAGGCCCAGGCTACCTGTCTTCTGCTGCCTTGGGGGTTGCTGATTATCAGTGCAGGACAGGCTAGATCTGTGAGAGGTACAGCCAGACAGAGAGAAAGAGAGATCTGATTTCTAGAGCTAGGATTTAAAACTAGGCTTAATTAAAGTCATGAGGACCCTCAGTTTCAGAAGTTTCTTTCAAAGTTTTCAGCATTTTGTTGAGATATAACTCAATTTTTAACCCCTTTATTTATTGTTGTATAGCATGATGTTATGGAAAATATATTGTGCTTAGTAAAACTCTTAGTACCGTTTTGATTTTTTTAAATTCAGACATGTCTTGTTATTTACACTGTGCCACAAAAATATGAGACAAATAATAATACCACCAATGCACAGATTAAATAAATGAAGTTCGGCAGAGGTGGGAAGAGGTGGGAATGAAAGGTAGAAAGGTTAATGAGTAAGTTGCCTAGGGTCCTACTGCCAGTAACTCCTAAAATCCAAGTACAAATCCAGTTCTCCTGGTTCTAACACACACGTCCTTTTCACTAAACTATTGTGCCTCTGAAATTATTTAAACTCCTTAAGACTTCATTCATTCATTTACAAAATGAGGATATTCATATCTGTGTAACTCAGAATGCTCTTGTGAAAATCAAGTAGGTGAAAGTGCTTGATAAACATTAGAATTTTATAGAAGTATAGGGTAATAATAAAGTAAATTAGCAAATGCTGAGTAACAATCATTTTCTTATAAGTTATTATATATATTAAACTAAAAGGCACTTATTAATATTAGCCTTTTTTATTTAGAAGAATGAAGCCCTCCAGTATGGAAATTAGACCTCTAATTCCCTTGTCAACATAATTTTAAAAAATAATCACAAAAGCTAATTTATGGAAACAGGGTAAATTTTGCACTTTTAAAACTGTATGACAGGGGGTGAATTTCCAAGGCAATGTGGGAAAAGACAGATTTTTCATAAACAGGTATGAGAATATTTTTCCCACATCATATGAATAAGGTGCAGTGAGAGAAAGCAGTGACCTCACCTCTCTTGAAATGAGTGTGCCTTAATGACTAAGTCGAAGAAGCCACCGCATGCCCTGCGTGCTCAGGCTAAAGTGCAAGCCATGAATCTACATTTTCTCGCAGCCGATGGTGCCCTAGATTTTTGTGGTATTAAATGCAGTTTGAATCTCTGAATAATCCCAGTTCAAAAGCAGATGTGTGTGCAGTGAAAACTCTGCTTTTGGGCTCTTTGATTCAAAGATACAATGTAGATGAAATTTTCTTTCTGGTGAAAATTTCAGTGATAGTTTTATGAATTTCCATTGCTATAGTTAAAAATCAGCTAGGATAAATAAGACAGCCTTGTTTCCTTCTTGCATTTTAGAGATGCCATAATTCTTCGGAATGACGTCCTTTGGATATTATGAAGATTTTTTATTTATATTAAGTACCTATTATTGTCTTTGCCTAGATAAAGTGGTGAGACAAACAGACCTGTTTAAATTATCATTGGAAACTAAGATATTAATCAAACAGTTAAACAGTGTATAATTAAGAATTTTAATATGTGCTATTAGGAGACTTACCAGATGATAGATCAACTCAGTGGAATCAAGGAGAGTCCCTTGAAGAAGTGATAGTTCAGTTAATATTTGAAAAATGAACAGGAGTTAATTACAGGAAGAGGATGAAAGAGAAGGAAGAGAGGGAACAATCCAGGAAAAAAGAAAATAGCATATTTAAAAGCCTTGATACGGAAGGGCCTTCAGTTCTCCCAAAAAGATTACAAACAAACCTGTGTGATTAGAAGGGGTATGGGGCATGATACACATAAATGGAGGCCAGATCCGTTTTAAGTATAGACACTTCCTCAACTATAAGCCATGAACATATAGCCTTTAAAATGACTGTAATAGCTTACCACTTAAACTGGATTGCTTCATCCCAGTGTATCTACTGGGCATCTGCCTTCGTGAAGAAGTACGCTGCAAGAGTGACTAGAAATAGAGGAGCAAATGAGAGAAATGGCTCCTGTCCACAGGGGGCTTGTCCTGTATAGTTCCAGTCCATCTTTGGTGACCTATGTTCCTCCAAGGAGGAAATAACTCCAACTTTTGATTAAGTTTTAAATTTCAAGTAGTAACCATTTAGATGTTACATTTCTCTCATTTCCTGTTCTCTCTTCTGGTTACACTTTCAGAAAAGAAGCTCCACAAACCATCTGTATGTACAGACTATTCTACTACACTGACCAATTCATAAGCAAAGTTTGTAATGAACTGAAGTATATGTTTACAAACCGAAATGTATGTACGTGAGAGAAAGGGTGAGTTAGGAAGTTCAATGTTTTCTCTGAAATTTGTTCCTGGACCTGACTTAATCATTTACTGGAGAATCATGTCTATTTTGCTCATTCTTTTTCCACTAGATTATCTCTGTCTGTACAGATCTAGGTACAAGTTCCCAGTAGGTATAAGAGGAACTGTTACCAAGCAGAAGTTAGGGTTCTGCCAGCTGCCCATAGGCAAACTCTGGAAGCAGAGTTTTAGTGAAAAAGGAAAGAGGTCATTTGAATAATAGCTACACAATTTTGGAACAATGGCAGACATCTAAGAGCCCATCCCTTCAAGAACACCCAGAGGAAACTACTCCCCAGCCTTCTGCCAGACCAATCCAAGGCTGTTCCCAGAGCTCCTTTTCCCATTTAAAAACATTGTTCTTTTGGAAATTGCAGGCAGCCACTGAGTTGTTCTCTAAGCAGCTCAGCTTCTTTCCTGATTACTGTCAGGCTTCAGGCTTCTTTCTGGAGTCTGTAGCAAGTGGACTGCACCTCCAGACACCACTGCTGCTTCCCACACTGGCAGGCACAGCGGTATGGCTTGTCTACAGTGGCACCTGCTCACCCATCCATGTGCAGCTCCCAGAGGAGAAGAGGAAAGGTCTAGGACCATCCGTGCAGCAGGGAAGACACTGCAGCCTCCCATGGGTCACCACCAGGGCAGCATCCCTGGTGCACAGCCCAATGCACTCAACTCAGTCTCGACTGGAACAGGCCCTGACAGGGCGAGCAAGGAGATGACCAAAAAGGGCGTTTTTCTTATTTCCCTCTGAATCTCCCAGCTCAAGTCTTGCTGGTCAGGAAAGTTCTCCCAGCCAATCCTGTTCCTTTCCTGGGCTAGACTGGCAGGTCTGCACCTCCCTCTGCAGCCATGTTAACCTTTACGCACACGTGCCTCTGTATCCTATGGTTTCCCTTTCAATCAGGAACCAGAAGAGGGTAGGAGGGTTTTTCACTTATCCAAACATTTGTCCTAGCCTCACACATACTCCGTGAAATGACTTTCTCTTGCTGCATCTCTGCCGCAGGGCAGGGAATCTGTCCTCAGGCACTGTGCTGGTTGGTCACTGGGGAAATACACTGCTGCCATGCTGCCTGGGGGCCCATCCCCTCTGCTCCCAGCACCATGCTCATATCAGAACTCCTTGGGGAATTCACAAGTGAGTTCTGCTCTGAGAATAGCAATATCGGTTTATTAACAATATGACACTTAGCAACACGTTGTCATTGGAAAGGGTTGATTGCATTGCTTCACAATGAAGTTTAGACTTTATTTCTAATAGTTTCTCCAACCTTCTGCCACTAATCATAAGAGAGAGAGATGAAGAGAATGTACATGTGTCACCACTCCAACTGGTGTAATGGAGGAAGGGGCAGATCTAGCTTGCTTCCTGAGTGTATGATTAAGTTTCTATTGCCAGCCTTGATTTTGCTCCTGAGCTCCAGCATTGTATATCCTACTGTAAACTTGTAATCTCTCCCTAAATATCTAGTAGGTGTCTTGAACTAACATAGCCCAAAGCAGAGATTTTTGTTTACTAACATACACCCCATACGCCCAACCTGTTTCTCTCCTAGTCTTCCATGGTCTGTAATGAAAGCTGCCATTCTAGTTTTTCAGACAAAGCCTTAGAGTCATCCTGGATTCTTCATCTTTCCAACAGCCAAT
>VMDR010007516.1:0-40192 GCA_007922815.1 Macrotus californicus | reverse complement strand
GAGACGGATTGAAAACTGATATTTCTCAGTTTTCTTTTTAATTTGAATATTCTAATTATTTTTGCCTTGAACATGTATTACTTGAGTGACTAAAAATAAATACAAATAATTATATTTTGATTGCCATAGATCTAGTGATTATTACAGTTGTTTTTAATAGTACAAATGTTCAAATTCCAGTGTTTGAAAATTTGAATAGTAAAGTTCCTTATGAACATTTAATAGCTGTAGTTGATTTTAGATTTTCATTTTATTAATTTTTGAATATTTTTGATTTTGTGAAGGATGTTCACGTTTTCGCTCTGGAACACGAAGTGGGCGGTGGACAGCGCATTTACCTCGTAACCACCTATGTTCAGTTTTGGTTTCATTACAAATCCCGGTGAGTGGTTTGTAAAGGACAGCACGTGACAGCTCCGGCTCCTTCGTCCAGTAACGTTTCTGACACGAACTCAGGCTGAACTGGCTTTGAGAGTTCCCAATCACATAATTAGTCACTACCCCTTTGCTATTAGAATTGAATTGTGGGGCTGCCTTGTCGTAGCTGCACTGAATGACCTCACCAGGTGTTGGAAGGAAAAATTATGTGTGTTTGGAGTTTCTGTGCTGCCGGTGTCACATGATGACACAGTTCCCTCGTCACTCTTCCTGGTCCAGATTTGCGTAGGAAACCATCCACACTTCGCTGAGCACAGGCAATCACTGACTTAGCACATCAGCATCCATTCTTATTAACCTTGGTTAAAGTGGTACTTCTTGAAGCCAGCAAGAATGTAACTGCGAGCATGAGCATTGAAGGCTCTTTCAAGTCAGGTGATTCCGAATGTTTTTTAACTAATTTTTAAAAATATTATTTTCCTCATGAAAATATGTAAATTAAAAATTCTCATTCAAAAGTTCATGGGATCCCAAGTATATGTGATGCTGGCATCCAATTTGACAAAGAAAGTTCTCAAACAAAATTTGCTTCATGGCAGACACCAAAGACAAATACAGAAGCGCTACACAGTATCAGATCATCTGTGAATAAGTAACAGCGTGAAGTGGAGCAGATTTTCCAGTTTAGTGATATGACAGACGTGATTGTTAGGTCTGTCTTCTGGAAACCCGTCATGCTGTGGTCCCTAAAGCCGTGGGGAGTAGTTGGTCACTTCGCCAGGTTTTCATTGTGCCGTGTTGGTGTGTCCTTAAAACAGTTAATGTAGCATCTGGAGATACAAGGTCAGATCTGTGATTTAAAAGTGTAAGATACAAACCTACCAATCGTAAATTATTCATTTCAGAAAAAATCTCTTACACTGCTATGAAGTGATTCCTGAAAATGCTGTTTGCAAGCTCTATTTTGATTTGGAATTTAACAAACTTGCCAATCCAGGAGCTGATGGGAAAAAGATGGTTGCATTACTCATTGAGGTAAACTACAGACTCGAGTTTTTTTCCTTATATCCATCTGTCTCTTCTTATTCTTATTCATTAAGTTAATCCAACCTATGTGGTATATAGATTCTGTGTTTCTCTTGCTACTCTTCCTCTAAGGAGGAAGGTTTAGTTTGTGTTCATACGTTTTGTAATATTACTATATCCAGTAAAAACAAGCTTTGACAAAGGTGGCAGCCGAGGACTTTGCTGTTTTACATTGTAAGTAGCTGACTCTGGTAAAGATTAGGCAAAGTAATTTTTACTGTAAAAACTGGGTATTGAGATGAGCTGTAAGAAAACATTGATTGAAAATAGTATCCAAATTTTTGCGCTGGCAGGGAGTTTGGAAATTATTGTGTCTTGCCCCATGCAATACTGTGATTCGTAAGAAATACTCGTATATATTTGATCATTCAGGTAATCAAAATGTGTTTCTCACATATACTTGGTCCTCATCCACAGTCCTTGGTGCACAGGTCCCCCGACCTTTGGAATTTCCTGGTGTTGAGAGTGATAAAGCTGGTTTTTGTTATGTGAAGGAGGTGGCTTTTTGAAGTAGGAAGGGCTGGGAGTCGGTAAAGAATACCTGCTGATTATGTGGGATCTTGACATGTTTTATTTTAAATTTATTTGAAGATGTATGCAAATACTGGTTTTTAAAAAATCATGTTATGTTAGTTTTCTTCTGGCTTTGAAGCAGAAGAGGTATACATAAGTCCCTCCCCGAAAAAACAACAACAGTGAAAAGTTATGGTTTTCTTAAAATAGTCATTGGACTCAAAAATAAACTTACATGTCTTCTTTGATTATAATTTTAGTATATGTGCTGCAGAAGCAAGGACTTATTATAGTTGTTAAAGCACATTTAATCTTGAACTTTGATTATGTTTTTAATAATTCACAGATACTGAATTCTTTTCTGGCGCATGCTACACTTCTGTCTAGGGAGGGTTTATTTCGTGGGCTCTGTGGCCGACAAGGAGTCAAGACTGGAGATTTTCACGGGCACTTGAGCACGGTGGTACTGTTAATGAAGAAGCGCCGCACCGTGTTAGGAACCAGAAACATTACTAGCGCCGTCAGCACCAGTACACAACCCACTTGTAACACGGCTTGACAGACGCTGGTGTGGCAGGGATCACGTGGGTGCTGAAGATGTTTTTCCTCCTGATGCTTCATTTAATTTTATCAAAATCAGTCTCGAACAACTCATCTCCTACATCAGCAAAAGGTGGAAAGACTTGTAGTAATATGAGCTTAAAATTATACATCATTTAAAAAATAAAATTATACATCAGTTTAATTTAGCACGTTTCCTATATTGGTAGAAGTCATTAGGCTTATGTTATTTAATGTAACCTTTATAAATGATTACATTGAAATTAATTTTATTTGTTGGTTACTCTGTTTGTAACACGGATATAATCCAGTAGGTACATTTCCTTTTTACCCTCTTGAGAAGGTATAAATTGGATTAGCTCTTATAGGAACAGATGGCTAATAACTAACTGGCTAATAATCACTGGTGATAATAAATAATGCCTTTTGATTCATTATTCAAATTTCAGATTGCCACTTCGGCCAACTGGAATGAACTCTGGTGCTAGAGCATTTTATAAGACCATATTGACAGGGAGCATTGCTGAAATTATTTTTAACTTCTGGATTTTGAAACTTAAATACAGGGTGGAGCAAAAGTCAGGTTCACAGTTCAGGTGGAAAATAATACAAGAATTAATAAATAATAATACAAGAATAAACTGTCTCACATCTCACAACCGTAAACCTGTGTTTGCTCCACCGTGTATTTAAACAACTTAAATTTTTATTTAAAGTTTAACTGAGGAGGGGAACTTAGGAGATTCTGATTACTTTTATTACCTACAGAGTTACTACATTCAGTACAGCTCCAAAGTACAAAAGTGGACTTCATTCATTCATCAGAAGTCTTTCAGCCTCAGTTAAGTGTCCCTGTTCCTAGCTATGAGGAATACAATGGTCAGCCCAGAGAGACAGGGTTTCTGCCTCCACAGAGTCTGTAGTCTAACGGAGGATAATAAGTCAGGGTAGATTTAGCTGCCATAATAAACACCTAAAATTAAAGTAGCTTAAACAAGAAAGAAATGTATTTCTCATGCAATGTCTGGATGTGGCTTCATTTTATTAGCGGCCAGGCTTGTTGCTTTATTATTCCTAAGACATTGCCCTTTTCCACACAGTTCAAGATGCTGGCCCTCACCGAGTCTGCATGCTGGCCAGTAGGAACTGGACAAGGGGCTGCTTGCTGCTTGCCTTTTAAGGGGTAACTTAGAAGTTTGCCACTTTCCTTCCTTCTGCTCACATTCCATTGGCCAGAACGTAGTCACATGGCTGCATCTTCCTGCAAGGGAGTCTGGGAAATGTAGTCTTTAATCAGGGTTCCACTTCTACAGCAGCAGGAGGGAACAGATAGTGAGGTATAGCCTTGGTGGTACAGAGGAAAGGGATGTCGACATAGTCGCAAATTAACATAAAATTGTAGCTGTGTGAGCACAACAAAGAGAGTTTATGGGGGGGGCGGGGTCTGACGTAGATGGGGAAGACTTCTCTGAGGAAGTGAGAATTTACTGAAGAGAGCAGGGATCAGAGAGCATGGGGGAGTGCCATAACAATGTCAAAACAATACTAATAAATACAAGTTGTCGCATAACTGTTAGGCGTGTCAGTGCTTGGCAGTTCACAGACCTTTGACCCTGGATGTTGTAGTATCTTTGTTTTTGGTGACTTCGTTCTGCAGACGAGAAGACTGAGGCTTTAGGAGAAGTGACTGGTCTCATAGCTGCCCAGCTAATGCTTTGGGGCAGTTACACGAACCAGGCCCTGTGTGAACTCTCGGCCCTCATTTCCTCTTTTCCTCCTTAGAACAGTCCCCAAAGTTAGGCCCTTTTATCACCCCACTTTGCAGTTGAGGAAGGCAAGGTTTGCACTTGACCGAAGTCACGGAGCTGTTAAGTGGCGAAGGCGGAACTCACACCTAGATCTGTCTGACTCCATATATTGGGCCCCTAACCCACGCTTGTTGCCGTCCTGTAATGCAGACCTGCCTTCCGTACCAGTGTCTTCTAGCTCCAGAGGCTATTTATTTTCTGGGAGGGAGATTTGGGCTCCACGTGATCGAGGAACTTTCTGAAAACTGAAATTATAAACAATGGGACTAGTGACTCTTTAACTCAGATGATATTTAAAAAGATGCTTAAAAAGAAATATTTTTATTGTGACTTTCGAGGAGATTAATGTATAAGTTAAGTTATTCTAAGTCTAAGAGGCCTTTAATCCTGAGAGCCTATGGATTTTGAATAAGACATATATAATTTAAATAGATATAATTCAGTACATAAGCAATTTGATAAAATTGTATAATAAATATTCTGACAGTGAATCAAAATAAAATAGGAGTAAAAAATTAAATTTAAAAGAATCTAAAGATGAGTTATACCAAGATATTTGAATTTTTCTTATGGGAAAATTTTCAAAGACATTTTCAAATATTACTCATGGTTTACTTGTGTTTCTAGCATGTTTGCAAAGCACTGCAAGAATTGTATGGGGTTAACTGTTCAGCCGAAGATGTTTTCAACTTAGATTCCAGCACGGATGAAAAATTTAGCCGCCACTTAATATTCCAGCTCCATGATGTGGCATTTAAAGATAACATCCATGCAGGTAAGTACACTGTTTTTTAAACAGGAGTCATGGAGTTATATTAAAAGCTCATAGTTTCCTTTTCTTCATAAGTTTTGTTAAGTATTTGTTAGGTTTTATGGCTGTTAACCTTTCATAAAAAAATGAAACATGAGTGCTCACATTTTTAGGGTTCACCTTTAACCCTAGACCTGTCTTCCTATTCTGGACACGTCTGAGGGCTAATGGGCGTCCTGTGGTGTCCTTGCTACCTCTGGGTGCAGAGGCTGGGGTGGCCGCGTGTGCCCTGCTGCTGGTTTCTGCACCAACAGGAGTGGGTTCGGAGTGTGCTGGTTAATGCACGAGAGGCCTAGTTCAAGTCTTACCTGTGATGCCTCCGATCGGGATTCCTGACCTCCGCGCAAGCCTTAGCTTTTAGTGCCTGAGAGCTGGGGCTTGGTTTCCAGGTTACATCCGGGAAGGCTTGTTTACTGTTCCTCATCAAACCCTAGGGTTCAGGAGGCACCTCCAGGTGTAAGCCTGAAAATGTAACCAGAGTATTTGTTTCAGGATTGGAAATTTAGAGTCCCAGGTATAAAAGGAAGTCAGTTCAAAGGGAAACAAGTAGGCAGAATGGGAACACCAAAAACCAAGGTTCACAGAAGTCAAAACCCTGGGTGTTTATCAAGCAGGGGCACAGCAGATGTTCCCAAATTCAAACAGCAGCCAAGTCACTGAAGTTCGGGCAACAGGCAGTGCATTTCAGAACTACAAGGTCTGACAATCTCAAGGGTGCCTGGGGTAAAAGGCGCGAACATAGTCCCAAAGGGCTGGCGGGAAAGTCGGGAACCTGGTGTGCTGTGCACCCGGGGCTCCTCATCACCTCCCTGTTTTCTGTTGGCTCAGTTGTGCATCCACTCCCTGGTCTCTCTCAGCCCGTAAGTGTTAGTGATTACAGAACCTGTCCTTGCCCCCCTGGCTTCTCAGTCTGCGACCTCACTGGCCACCCGCTGACATGGCTCCAGTTACCATCTCTGTGTTGATGACTGTCAGAACGTCATCTTCCGCCACGATGACGGTTTCTGACCCCAGATGCACACAGTCAGCTGCAGTTAACCATCCCCATGTGGACATGCCAAACTCCAGACATCCTAGCCCGCACTCCTCACCTTTCCCTAGAACGTGCTGTTTCTCCTGTGATGTGCACGTTGGTGAGCGGTGTCACCAACCACCCAACTACTGGAGTAGAAGTGGTGTTGTCTTTGACCTCTGTATGTGATTGACCATCCCACTAGGGCGCCTCAGACTCTTCAAGGACAGTGCGCTGCCTTCAGGAAAAAGCCCACTTGTGCTGGACTGTACGGCGAGGCCCACTGCTCCCCAGCCTCATCTCATCTCAGCACCCGGCTCTTTTCACTCTGCCCTCCACGTGGCTCCCCGTGGAGCCATGTTTTCTCTGGTCGTGGGCCTTTGCGGTGTTTGGTACTGCCGTCTGATTGGACGGGCCTCCAATTCACCGGGTCTGTTGCGACTCAGTGTAGATACCCCCCTCTGAGAAGCTACTTCTGTCAAACCCAAGACTGAAGCAGCTTAGGGTTTCCTCTGGGTAGCAGGGAGTACCCAGGGCTGATTGTGTCAACGAGGTTACCACTTCCTAAGGTAATTTCCTGTTTTTTTGTTTTGGTCTATTCCACTTACTGTTTCTTTGGGGGTAGGGACTGCTTCTTATTCACTATTGTATTTTTAGAGCTTATTACCCGGTGATATCTTCATCAGTAATATTAATACTGTAACCGCAGAAGCAGCAATAATAAGTACAAGCAGGCATTCAATAAACGTTCATTGAACGAATAGCTGAAGGTTAAGTGGGCCCCCCTGCAGGGTTGGAGGCAGAGTCCTAAGCAAGATGATTCTTGTTTACCCGATCATCTGCTCTGCCACTCCTACCACAAGGCAAAAGACTGAGGTGGGTTGCTAGGGCAGAGTGGAGAACAGAAATTTGCCAGATAATTAGCAGTCTCTGCTACCTACATCTGCTGGGCTTTAAATCAAGCTCATCATGCAGACCAAGGTGAGAACAGCTTTGCTGTCGGAGCAGGGTCCGTGTGTGAATGCAGATGCTGGGGAAGGGAAGCAGAGCGCAGGGCAGTTTGCGTGGGACCCCGCCCACGTTAGTACCCCGCCCACGTCCGCCTTAGCGCGCTGGCAGAGGTCCAAGGCCGCGTGGCCTCCCTAGTGTGGCCTGTGCGGCTGATGCCACAGTCACAGCTCCACTCTGTCACCTGCCATCGAGTAGATGCAATCTTACGTTTCCAGGGAAATGCATCATTCTATGTTCGTGTTGCTTCATTGTCCTTTGGTACCTCGTGATTTCTTTCCACTCAGCGTTCAGCTGCCTCCCTCCTTCCAGAAATGACCACGTCTGTGTATCATTGCCAGGATAAAGTGTGTTTGCCTTCATTTTGGCGTTTAGTGTTTTATAAGACAGGAGATTTGTTGCTTTGAGTAGGGGGGTAATTAATTTGGAGAGAGATTTTTTTGAATTTAGAGCATGTGTATCTTACGACTTAAGGGTTCAGCTGTCTGGTGAATAAAGGGGCAAACCCACACTATGCCAGTTTGGAAGTTGAGATTACAGTTGTTTTTTACAGTTACTGCGTTTGCCTAGCATTGTTTACATGAAGCAGTTTAACCAATTTACTTGATTTTTATGGTTTAATAATACAGCGGAACCTTGGTTCTCGGACTTAATTTGTTCTGGAAAACTGTTCCAGAAGAGATTTTTTCGAAAACCGAATCTTTGTCTGTTGCCCGAGAGACACACAAATATCAGCATCAGAGGGTTGTTGAGCAATCGAGTCCCAAAGTTTTGTTAGATAAATTGAGACATTTTTCCTGTGAACAACTTGGTCGAGAACTAAATTCTTTGAGAACCGAGGTGTTGGAGAGCCGAGGTTTGACCAGTTGTGACAGTTTGGAGACGTTCCAGGTTGTCATATGACCTGTTCTTGGTAAATGTCGGCCCACTGACATTTACAGCCCTTCGAATAAATGTTAAATATAGCAAATGTATTCCATTGCTTTAGTTCTAGTTTTTGCTTATGAGGCCCCAGCCCATCTCCTGAGCGGTGACAGGCCGGGCAGGAGGAGCGGGCCTTGAACTGGAGGCTGTGACCGCCAGTGCTCCCAGGCCAGTGCGCTGGCAGGGAGAGGGGAGAGGAGCCGCCCGAGAGACCGGCCGCGGCCCGACTCAGGGACAGCGTGGTGGTGGAGGTTCTCAGGGTCTGCCTGCACTGTCTTGGCAGCACCATTCACGCACAGAAACCGTTCTCCTCTTTTTTTTTTTTTTTTTTTTTTGGACAAGATTTCATTTTTTATGGAAAGGAAAAACCCTTTCATTCTTTAACCGTTGATTGTGAAGATAAATTTTAGTCCATTTACATAGGAATAAAAGTTGTGTTTTTGGTGATAGGACATTAGGCTCAGTCCCATGCTAGCAACACGAGCATCTCAAGTTAACCTTCCCTCCGAGGACAGTTTGTTTGCAAGTGACACCAGGCTCCCTGTCGGCGGGAGCTGGGAAGTACAGGGTTGTGCTGGAAGGAAGGAGAGGGACACCGCTGTGTGTAGTAACAGCTCAGTTTTAAAATCAACCGAAAAGCAGCAGCAGCAGCAGCCCTTCCTGCATAAATTGTCCTGTGTAGATAGATTTCTGCCTAGATCTTAAGTTAGTTTATGAAAAAGAAGACTTAGATTAATCCTAATTTTTTCCCCTTAGGTAATTTTGTGAGAACAATTTTGCAGCCTGCTTTTCATTTAATTGCCAGTGAGGATGAGGAAGATGCTGGTGGGATTCCAGAGACAGCAGGCCACGGATCTTCCCACTCTTCTGAAACACCAGTTCAAGAAAGAACTTCCTGCAGCAGCGTGTCCACAGAGAAGGACAGAGGGGAGAGCTGGACCTGTAACTCAAAGAGACCGGAGAGCCTGGGATCAGCTAAGCCAAGCGGTCCTGACCTTTCATTCTTAGTTGTGAAGAATACCTCAGGAAAAAAGTGTCTTTTTGTAGATCTAGGTAAGTGACACTGACAGCTGTCTACGTTACTGTCCCTGTGTACTTCCATGAGTGACGTGCGCACCAGGTTGGCCTGAGCTCCTGGAGGAGTGGTTGTGGGGTAGCTGCTCCTCTGACGTGTCCACAGGGTTCGAACCCTGGGCCTCTGGGCCGAGCGCAGCTGGACCGCACTCCCCAGCACTGCGGAGAGGGTTCACTTGATGGCATGAGTGTTGAGAACAGACACAGTAGGAACATGGTACTCCTGTGTGGCCAATAAGGCTGGCGTCCTCGTCACTGAAGAGCTTTGCGGCTTTCCAGCTCCCGTCACACTGGTTCTAGACCAGTACAGTGAAGTCGTCATTGTTCACACATGCACGTCCCCATCCACCCTCCTTGGCTGCCAGGTCACATGGATGTCACGCAAACCATTCTCATTATATTAACAGTGGCTGGACTTTTTCTGGACAGACCTTATAAACTGCCTTTTTTTCTGTATGGGCACACCGATGATCAAGTTTAATTTATAAATCAGGCACAGTTAAAGATGAACAGTAATCAATAACAAAATAGAACAGTTACAACAGTACACTAAAGTTATGTGAATGTGGTCTTTCTCTCAAAATCTGATTGCACCGTCCTCACCTCTTCACTCAAGTGAAGGACGGTGTGACTTTGCTTTGGCGTGTCTAAATCGTCGTCATCGCTGCTCCCGTGGCTTGGGGCCACTGCCAAACGGAGTGAGGGTTATTTGAGCACGACCTCTGCCGTTCTGTGAGTCTCCATCTGATAACCGAGGCATCCGAGGCGCGTGTGAAAGGGACGATTCATGTCCCTAGCGGGGCGAAGCAGGGCGGCCGGGACTTCATCCCTCCGACGCAGACCAGTACCCAGCTGAAAACTTAAGAGTTGTCAATTTCAGGAATTTGCATTAATATTCTCAAGATACAGTCAACCACATGTCACTGACGCTGCAGATAAGGGGAGACTCGTGCATATATGCCCATGTTTTCTTCATCCATTCATTCGTCAGTGGACACTTAGGTTGTTCCCTTGTCTTGGCCGTTTGTAAATACTGCCATGAAAACGGTGCCACACATATCTTCTTGTGAATTAGTGTTTTCATTTTCTTTGGATAAATAGCCCGACGTGGAATTACTGGATTATATGGTAATTCTATTTTTAATTTTTTGAGGCACCTCCATATTGTTTTCCACAGTGGCTATACCGATTTACATTCCCACCAACAGTGCACAGGGATTCCCTTTTCTCCAAATCCTCACCAACAGTTGCCATTTCTTAATCTTTTGATGAGAACCCTACCAGGTGTGAGGTTATATCTCATTTGTGTTTCCCCGGTGGTTACGGATATTGAGCGTCTTCATGTGTCTATTGGCTGTCTCTGTGTCTAATTTGGGTAAGTGTCTATTCAGAACCTCTACCCACTTCTAATTGGATTGTTTGGATTTTTCTTTTTTTCTTTTTTGCTGTGGAGTTATGTGAGTTCTTTAAACAATTTGAATACTAACCACTTATCAGATACGTGATTTGCAAATATTTCTGCCGTTCCGTAGGATGCCTGTCCATTTTGTTGATGGGCTCCTTTGCTGTGCAGAAGCTTTTCAGTTTGATGTCGTCCTGTTTGTTTATTTGTGCCTTTGTTGCCTTTGCTTTTGGTGTCAAATCCAAAACTCCATCGCCAAGACTGATGTCGGGTAGCTTGCTGCCCGTGTTTCCTTCCAGGGGTTTGTGGTTTCCGGTCTTACATCCAAGTCTGACACTCGTTTTGAGTTCGTTTGTATGGTGTTAAGATAGCGGTCTACTTTCATTCCTTTCCACGTGGCTGTTCAGTTTTCTTAATGTCATTTATGGAAGAGACCCTCCTTACCCCATTGTATATGCTGGGCTCCTCTGATGTAAAGTAATTGGCCGTGTATGCGTGGGCGTATTTCTGGACTCTATTCTGTTCCGTTAAACTATGCGTCTTTTTATTCCCAGTGCCTTACTGTTCTGATTGGTATAGCTTTGTGATACAGTTTGAAGTCAGGGAGAGTGGTGCTTCCTGGTTTGTTCTCTGTCGAGATTGCTTTGGCTGTTCGTTAGGGGGAGGGTTGTGTTGCCATAAATTTTAGGATTATTCTATTTCTTTGAAAACTACCACTGGAATTTTTATAGGGATTGCACTGACTCTATAGATTGTTTGAGGTAGTATAGGCATTTTAACAATATTAAATCTTCCAAACCGTGAGCATGGAAAATCTTTTCTTTCCTTTTTTTTTTGTCATCTTTAATTTCCTTCATCGATGTCTTATAGTTTTCAATGTGTAAGTCTTTCTCCTCCTTGGTTAAATTTATTTCTAGATACTTTGTTCTTTTTGATGCAGTTGTAAATGGGATTATTGCCTAATTTCTCTTTGTGGTAGTTTGTTGTTAACGTCTAGAAATGTAACTGATTTCTGTATGTTGATTTTGTGACCTGTGACTTAACCAAATTCAGAGTTGTACGTTCTTGGTGGAGTCTTTAGAGTTTCTCTACGTATAATGTCATATCTAGAGTTCTACTTCTTGCTTTCCAATTTCGAAGTCTTTTATTGCTTTTTTAAATTTTTTTTTTGCCTAATTACTCTGGCTAGGATTTTCAATACAATGGTGAGTAAGTGACAAGAGTGGGCATCCTTGTCTCATTCTTGATCTTAGGGAAAAACATTTAGCTTTTCCTGAGTATGATGTTAGCTGGAGGCTTGTCATATATGGCTTTTATTATGTGGAAGTACATTCCCTCTACACTCACTTTCTTAGGAGTTTTAACCATAAGTGGATGGTTGAAGTTGATGGTGGATAAGTTGAAGTTTGTCAGGGTTTTTGTTTTTTTTCCTCACTTGAGATGGCCATATGTTGTTTATCCTTTATTTTGTTAATGTGGTATATCACATGAATTGGCTTTTTGGATATTGAACCATCCTTATATCCCTGGAATATATCTAACTTGATCATTGGGTATGAGTCTTATAATTTATTGTTGAATTTAGTTGGCTATTATTTTGAAGATTTTTACATCTATGTTATTGGATATATTAGCCTGTAATTTTGTTTTCTTGTGGAGTCCTTGTCTGGTGTTGCTATCAGAAGGATGCTGGCCATGTAAAGTGAGTTTGTAAGTGTTCTCTCCTCTCATTTTTTGGAAGATTTTGAGAAGAATTGGTGTTAATTCTTTGAATATTTGGTAGAATTTACATTTAAAGCCATTTGATCCTGGACTTTTATTTGTTGGGAGGTTTTGGATTACTGATTCAGTCTCCTTACTAGTAATCAGCCATTCACATATTCTATTTCTTCAAAATTAAGTCTTGGAAAAAGGTTTTATCTCTAGAAATTTAACCATTTATTCAAGATTGTCCAGTTTGTTGGCATGTGATTGTAGTAGTCTCTTACGAACCTTTGTATTTCTGTAGTATCAATTGTAATGTCCTCTCTTCTGTTTCTCATTTTATTTGAGTTCCCTCCCCCACTCGTGAGCCAAGGCAAAGGTCCGTCTATTTTATCTTTTGAGTAAACCAGTTGGTTTTATTCTATTGTCCTTTTAGTCCCTGTTTCACTTATAGCTGCTCTGACCTTTGTTATTTCCTTCTTTCTACTAACTCCGGGCTTTGGTTTTCTTTTTTCAGTTCTTTGAGGTATAAAGTTAGGTTGTTTGAGATTTTTGCTTGTTTTTTGAGGTAGGCATTTATCATTACGTTCTTTCCACTGCATTTGCTGCATCCCATAAGGTCTGGTTATGTTGTATTTCCATTTTCATTGGTCTCAGAGGATTTTTTTTATTTCTCTTCTGAGTTCTTTGTTGACCTTTTGGTTGTTCAGGAGCATGTTGTTTAGTCTCTACATATTTTTGAATTGTCTGCTTGTAACTGATTTCTGTTTCACATTATTGTGGTCGAAAAAGATGCTTGGTCTGATTTCAGCCTTCTTAATTTGTTAAGATTTGTTTTTTGCTCTTGTTTTTAATGTATGAGCTGCCCTGGAGAATATTCCGTATGCACTTGAGAAGGAGTGCGTATCGTGTTGTTGTAGGATGTAGTGTTCTGTATACATCTGCCGTGTCGCTCTGATCCAACATGTCTGTGTCTTCCTGTTGTTCTTTCGGATGGCCCATCCATTATTTGTCTAAGTGGGTGTTAATTTTCCATGCTGTTACTGTGATGCTGTGTACTTACTTCTTCAGGTCTATTTAAATTTCCTCTATATATGTATGTGCTCCTGTGTCGGTTGTATAAAAATGTACAAACGTTGTATCTTCTTGTTGGATTGGCCCCTTTTTCACTATGTAACGCCTGGCTTTGTCTTGCTGTAATCTTTGCTGTGGTCTCTTTTGTCTGACGTGTAAGTGTAGCTGCCTCAGCTCTCTTGGTTTCCACTCACATGACGCATCTTTCCCGTCCCTTCGTTTTCAGTCTGTGTGCGCCCTCACACCTGGAGTCAGCATCCGTAGGCAGCACAGAGAGATGGCTGCTCTGGTAGCCATGCAGCCCTGGGCCTTTTTGTTGGAGTTTTTAGTCCAGGTACTTTTATGGTAATTATTGCTGAGTACGTACATGCCGCCACTTTGTTGTTTTCTGGCTGTTCTGTAGTTCCTTTCTACTTTCATTTTTCCTTTGTGGTTTGATGATTTTCTTTGATGGCATAATTAGATTTCTTTCTCATGATCTTTTGTGTATCTACTCTAGGTTTTTGCTCTGTGGTTACTACGAAGCTTACATATAACAACTTAGATTGTATTATAACAAGATACATTAAATTGGTAACAAGTTTGAATGCATCCTAAAGTTCTTCGTATCTATTCCCTCCATGTTTTATGTTTCTGATGTCACATTTTACATTTTTATCTTGTATATCCTTTAATTAATTACTCTAGTTAACTATTTTCATGATTTTAAAAAATTTTCATACTTGTTTTTTATAAGTGATTAATCCACTACTCTTACTACATATTTACTTTTACGAGTGTACTTTATGCTTTCATATGTTTTCCTATTATGAATTAGTGCCTTTTTTAGCTTTAAGAAGTCCCTCGAACATTTCTTTTAAGGTTGGTTTAGTGGTGTCGAACTCCTTAGGTTTTACTTGTCTGGAGAACTATCCTTTAATATGAATGATAACTTTGCCAGTGTTGGGGGAAAACCCCAAAGTCTAAATTTAGGATCGATTGCCAGGAACTGACACATAGCCTTATTCAAATTCATGGCAGCTTTAATAGGAGAAACTTACATATACGGGCAAAGCAGCTGCTCCCAACAGTGGCAGGCTGGGAGGAACCCACACCTTCCCAAGGCAGAGCTCCTTTGCAAAGGGGGGTTAGTGGCACGGCCAGACTGCCAGTAGTTGTGTAGGCCTCCCAAGAAAACAATGTATCACTAAGTCAAAGGAAAGTTAGAAGATGCTGGGGCAGTTGTTACACTCTATATATTCGTTTGTCCTTGTCTTTGGGCTGCACTCAGTTTTCTGGGTAGTCAGCCAAGTGTGAGGTCACAGAGACTTAAGTCACAGAGTTCAGTATCTCCCAGGCACCTTTGCTGCTGGAGCTACATTGACTCTCTAAAGTGGGTTCCCCTACAGCCAGGTAGAATACTCTTGATTGGAAGTGTTTTTCTTTCAATATTGTGAATATATCACGCTGCTCCTTCTGGCTTGCAGGGTTCCTACTAAAAACTCTGTTCATAGTTTTATGGAGGTTCCCTTGTATGAACCACTTGTTTTTCTCTTAGTGCTTTTAAGATTCTCTCCTTTAACATTTTTTTTACATTTTATTTATAATTTGTCTTGGTGTGAGTTGCTTTGGGTTCCTCTTATTTGGAACTTGATGAGCTTCCTGCATCAGTATGTCTGTTTCCTTCCCCAGGTTAGCGAAGTTTTCAGCCTTATTTCCTCAAATAAGTTTTTCCTCCTTTATCTGTCCATCTTTGTTCCCCACCAACCTCGCCTGCCCGGGGACTCTTACAATGCAAGTGGTGGCGCGCTTGATGTGGCACCATAGGCCCTTAAACTGTCTGCACTTTTATACATTATTTTGGATCCTCTGGGTCATTTCCTCCGCTCTGTCCCCCGTGCACTGATTCTTCTGCTTCATCTAGTCTGTTGTTGAACCCTCCCAGTATGTTTTCCAGTTCGGGTCTTGTATTCTTCTGTACTGTGAGTTATTTGATACGCTCTTAACTTTCTCTTTGTTGAAGTTCTCACTGTTTCTTCTTTCTCTTCTTGAGTTCACTGAGCATCTTTATGGCCATCACTTTGAACTCTACATCAGGTAAATTAGTTCATTTCATTTCAGTTTTTTTTCTTCTGAAGTTTTATCTTGTTCTTTCATTTGGAAGACACTTCTTAACTCTCTGTGTTGGTTTCTGTGCAGTAGATGACACGGTCTCCTCTCCGGTCTTGAAGGGCTGGGTTTGTGGGGGAGAGAGTGTTACTGTCTAACCTGCCCCAGCTCTTTGTGCCTGTCAAGCCTTTGTGTTGTCCAAGCTATTCTATCATTATAGCTTCCAGTGGTTGGTGGAGTGCCCAGAACAGTCCGTGTCTCAAAGGAGAGCATCGCAGCCCTGGGCTTCTGCCGAATGGAAGCCAGACCCTCAGACTGCAGCTTTGAAAGAATGCAAATATATACGCAACCCTGTTCTCTGGGACTGGAAGTGCCAGCTCCCCTGGTCACCAGAGCTGGGCAATCAGGAGGTGTTTCCTGAGCAGGAGTCACAAAAACAGGGGTGCTAGATGAGTGTGTAAGCTCCTTTCTGGGACATACAGGTGAGGGAGAAGGAGAGTGCAAAGACAGCATCCCCTGGCTTACATTCCCTAGGAGTAGCTCCATAGCCTCCGAATGTGTGCCAGACCTGAAGTCGGCCACTGGGGGTGCAGCTCTAAGACAAGCAGTGAAGCCTCTTTCATAGAAAAGCTGTGGGTGTGTTTCTGCAGGCTGTGCAGTGTCCTGGAGGTGTTAGCCTGCCAAGAACTGCCTCTCCTAGTGGTCCAGTCCCGTGGGACCCAGGACCGCCAGGCAGTCAAGGGGCACACCCTGAGTGGCAAATGGTGGTACCGGGTATGTGTAGAAGCTCCCCTCTGGGAGATAGTGGCACTCTGGAACACGACAGGGAGAGCACAGAGATGGGGCCCACTGGCTGGAGCACACAGCTGGCACCTGCTGAAGAAAGGGAAAGGGAAAGAGAAGAAGGTAGTGCCCGCTGGCTTTAGCAAGGCAAAGGGTGAGAACATGGAAGAGGGTGCCTGTTGGAAAGCTGGAGTCGGGGCAGGGAGGAGGCCCCGTCAGCTTTAACGAGGTAGAGGGACAGCAGGAGCGTGGTGGCGCCCAGCCTCCATCCCCAGGGAGCGTCTTGGCAGGCCCCAGCCCCACAGGCCAACACGTTACAATTAGCGAATGGGTTTGTTCCTGTGAAGACTGGTGCTGGCCACGGCTGCTTCTGTGCTGCGGCCTGGGGCGGGTGGGTCTGCACGGGAACCGTTCAGAGCCATGGCTCGGTTTGCCACAGCCCTGTGGGCTCCATGGGTGTGAGCCAGCTGGGCTTCAAAGCCAGGTGTTCGGGAGGTTTCACCTCTCAGTTGCTGGTCTTAAGTCGGGTTCCCGAGAAGAAGGCCCGGGTTCCATTTCCTTCCTGATGTGGGTGGCCACGCCAGCAGTGGGGTTTATGGTAAGACGTGTCTTGGGCTTTCCTGCTCGCTTTGATGCGGTTTCCCTTCATTTTCCATATGTGAAGGGGGCATTCCACCAGAAGAAATTCTTCCATATACAGCTCCAGGCTCGCTGTGTCCGTGGAAAGAGGACTTTTTTCAGCGTTCAGGATTTTTCTATGTTGCCATGTTGAATCGGAATCGATCATCTCTTCTAACAATGCTCTCCAAAATGAATTTAATGTTTGCTGACTATAAAAACAAACTGAAAACATGCGTTCGTATTTTTTAAATTTTTGATACAGGAGTTTATACAAGAAACAGAAACTTTCGGCTGTATAAGTCATCAAAAATAGGAAAACTCGTGGTTCTGGAGATTGCTGAAGATAACAAATTTTCTGTTACACAGTCAAATGATATTTCCGAGGAGAATCAGTATTTCCTCTCTTCTCTGGTCAGCAATGTCAGGTACGTCGTACAGAGTTCGACCACTGTGTGTGCGCTAAATTCTGTACATTCATTCCACGTTAACAGGAGGAAGTCAGTTTTTAAAAGTTCCAGGTCACTGTCTTCTTTTGTTCTTTAAGTGAAACATAATAGCAACATTTAAATTTATTTTGTAACCACTTACTATTCTCTTTGTGTCCTTTCATAATTAGTATTTCATATATTCTTCCAGTTTTTCTAAAATGATGAACATTTCTATAAAGAAAGTAATTACTATTATTGTTACTTGGAAATATAATTACCATTAACATTTTATTTTATATATATATGAATACACATATAATTTACATAACTCCTTCATTCAAAAAATATTTCTTGAGATTATATGGTATGTCACCTGTTTTATCTGCTCAACATATCGTGCATATTTGCCAAGTTAATAATTTGCCAGCAGTTAGTTATAAATAAAACCTTTAACACCCATGTAATTTTCCATTATACTGACCTACTTTCATTTGTTGTCTGTTCTGTTGTTGAACATTCAGTTTTACATGTTTTGGTCATTTTTAAAAATGATGTTAAAGACATCTTTCAACAGAAATTCTTGCCTTTTCTCCCCTTGATTCCAGGCTGGCAGTTTTTGTTAGTCCAAGTCAGGATCCCAGCACATTGCCTTGTTAATGTGCTCTTCTTTGCCTCCCCTAGATACGCTCTTGAAGAGAAGACTGTATCTACCTAGGCTCCTCCCTCTCCTCTTCTTTCCCTTTCTCTGAAATCAACAAACATACCCTCGGTGAGGATTAAAAAAAAATCCACAGCGGTGCCCGGCATGGCACACAGTGTCTGCTCAGCAAATGTCGTAGTAGGGGCAGGACTCTCTGAGGCCCTGGAAGTGCTGTGGGAGTGGTGGTGTGAAATCAGGGGACAATTGCTCTCCACTGCTGTTGGCCCGAGTCAGATCGCACTCCGTCCTGTATGGAAAAGCCACCAGGTGGCCTGGAGTGCACGCTGTCATCACCAAAGCCCATTTCCTCTGTGGTGTCAGTGTTAATTTCACAGAAGTGGCGAGTTCTACTGAATAGGATCACCTTCGGTGTCTTTTGTGTATCCAAGTCAATGCCAGGTATTTTTCTTCCGGAAATGAAGGCGAAATTCTTCACAGTGATGCCTGCATCTTTTATCTCAGTTAATTTTGGCCCATTTTCCTCTTTGCTCTCATCCCTCTTTCCTTCTCTTTTCTTCCTCTTATTCACACTTTTAAATCATTGCAACAAAGATTCAAAGGCTCTGTGTGTCTGGGGAACAGAACTGTGCTTCATTCCGTGGCACCAGCTGTGCCAGGTCCTCTGATTCACTCTGTGGCTGAGGGAGGGATTTCAAATGACCACCACACGACTCCGTCCCTCCGTATGGGTAGGATCGGTGCTTTCACGGCAAAGGCTTGTCCTGGAACAGCCGCTATTGAGCAAAGGACTTTGATATGGAACTGTTGGAAATTGTCTCCTTCCTGTAGCCGTGTCTCTTTAATTCTAATACAGTGTGATTTTGTTTCTTGAACATATTTGTTTCTTCAGATTCTCAGATAACTTACGAATTCTTACATGTGACACACCCACGAATAAACAAAAACATCCTGGGCATTTTAATAGTACCAGCACTTCAGGTAATTTTATAAATAACTTTTTATGAAAATTTAAGGACACTAAATCTATTTTGCCTTTAAAATCTTAAGTAGTCACATCTACTGATTGTTTAAACTGACGAGGTTTCTATCCAAAATGAATATAAAGATATTTTTAAAGGTTAATCACTAATTTTCATTTTATGGCATTTTTGAAAAAATATGAAAATAATATTGTTTGTATAAAATAAACATGTATCAAAATAAAAAAACTAAGAGCTCTACTCATCCCTCTGTCCGCAAAGGTGGGTAGCCACTGTTAGTCGATCCCTATTTACCATATTTTGCTGTGTATAACACACACCCACACTTTTATGCACATTGTACACGGGATTATCATGCCCGTTACTCATCAGACCCATGTATAACGAGCATCCTTATTTTCCCCTCAAAAATTTGGGCAAGTACTGTGCATGATACACAGCAAAATACAGTAACCAGGAGTTTTTCCCATATTTCCAGTAATATGGGGCCTGTCTTCGTTCTTCTAATAGCCGCATAGTTTTCCATAAAGTGCATTGTACATATTATTCATTCCTATACCAAAGAACACACAGGTGTTTTTCCCTAAGATTTCATACATCAACCCTCCAGTGAACATTTTTATGTACATGTTTTGGGCCACTATTATTTGTAATAGTGAAAACAGTCTAGGTGTGCAACAACGTGGGGTCGATTACAGAATATGAAATTCTCTGTAGTCATTAAGCTCATAAAGCCTATATTACATGGAAAATGTCCATTTATGATGTTAAGAGAGAAAGTAGACTCAAGTTATATGTGAAGTATGATCCCAAGTTTATTAAAAAA
This sequence comes from Macrotus californicus, assembly GCA_007922815.1. Classification (NCBI taxonomy): domain Eukaryota; kingdom Metazoa; phylum Chordata; class Mammalia; order Chiroptera; family Phyllostomidae; genus Macrotus; species Macrotus californicus. Next base: position 20,450 of record VMDR010007516.1, on the reverse strand, counting down.
AATGGGTAACCTATTGTTTATTTTCTTCTGATTAACAATTATTTGTAGACATGGACTGGAGTTTATTTCTCTAATTTCTGCTTTAATATATTTTCCAAATCTTCTCCAGTCATGTATATTACCTTTGTAAGTGAAATGTGGGCTTTATGTTAAGAAAAGTAGATTATTCTGTCTTTAAACACTGGATGCGACTTGAGACACATTACTTCTTAAGTTATTCCAGTAGATTCTCAGACACAGAATGTAACTGAACTGCTCGTGCCCAGCAGCTCATGGCCACCAGAGAACACGCCCGCACTGAGCAAGCTGAACTTGTCACTGGTGGCCGCGACAGGACCCACACCACAGGGGACTGTGTGGCATCTCAGTACAGGGGGCTTAGGATTCAGGCTTGAGTTGGGCGCTTTTGAGGGGGGTCCGTCAGGGACAGTTCTGTGATTGAGCATCTTGATCAATCTTATCTAGAAAGAAGGCACACTACAGGGAGACAGAAGCTATACTTGGTAAAGAAACAGCCGTTACTTACATTAGACAAGATAAGGGGACATTTGGTCATTTTTGTGGCTCAGAAAGTGCTCGTTTTGTATGTGTTCAGACAGGGTTACAGAGCATTCTCATTTTTGTCTTGAATTACTGGCCACAGGAAGGCCTTATCAGATGGTGAAGCTGACAGATGTTGCACCAGGGCTGAGCTCTGAGTGCTGGCCAGCCTGCCTCACAGTACAGGCCAGCTCCTGAATGCGAGGGGATGCAACTGACGTGATTATAAATGCCTTCTGTAATAATTAGCTGACATTTGACTTCACTGAGAGGTTTGAATTTTACCTGCTCCCCTGTAGGATAACACATGACTGGCCAAAAGGCAAATTGCAAAAAAGCATGGGAAGGGAGGTAACGCATGATTGTACTAAATCAATCAAAATTTAACTCCTCAGCTTTTAGCTATTGTAATTTATAACTAATTTTTCTCTCTATTGCAGTAGCAAGCATTGAAGGTTTTCAGGGTTCACCCTACCCTGAAAGTGATCAATTTGTTCTTTCTTTGGTGAATAAGAATGGCATTAAAGGAGGTAAAGATAATCTTATTCTTTATTAACTGTTACATGATAGAGTAATAATGCCTTTAGAAACTTTAAAAAAATATGTATTTTATTTTAGACAGAGGGGAAGGGAGGGAGAAAGAGGGAAACATCAATGTGCGGTTGCCTCCTGCACGCCCCCTACTGGGAACCTGGCCCCCAACCCAGGCCTGTGCCCTGATCTGGGAATCGAACCAGTGATCCTTTGGTTCGCAGGCCAGCGTTCAGTCCACTGAGCCACACCAGCCAGGGCTGAAACTTTTTGTTTGCATTTTAGGAATTCGGTGTTGGAACTACTTTTTCCAAGAGCAATTACTGGTTTATGACATTTGTAAATATCGCTGGTGTGGAAACATTGGAAGAGCCCACAAGAGTAATAATATCATGTAAGTAATGTTGTTTATTAATAAATTCTATGTATTTAACCAATATACTTAGCATATTTTTAATTTCTAAAGTTGAGAATATACAAAGGACTTTCAGCTGCAATTCAATTTGTAGTTTGTGTTATATTTAATTTGCAAATTTTAATGATTACCTTCCACCCAGCACCCGTCCGCTCTATCTGTACTTGTACTCACTCAGCTAACCCCGTAGACAGTACAGTCTTGAGACAGTGTAGTCGAGCACAGTGCAGAGGGGCTGCCAGAATCAAGACAGCAGACGGACGAGGGACCATGGGGAAGCGCGTCTCCCCTGTGCCACTGGCCCCGACACCTAGTGCTGTCTCAGTGGAACGGGAGCCAGTCCGGGCGGGAAGGCAACCACTCAGTGTCAGGAGCTGGAGTGAAGTCATGTGAACGTGCTCAAGACCCACAGGAGAATGCCTGCAGTGGAGGCCAGGCCCTGTTTCGGGACAGAGCTGTGTTTTCTTTTTAAATGCCCCCGACAGGAGAGAAGTATGAAGTAAAACCAGACACAGAATTTTAAAGAAAAGGATGTGGTCAGAACAGGAATGAACGTGTTAGAAGAAAGGTCACTGGGTGCGTGTACCCAATGTCAAAACTGGGACTTCTGTGCATCAAGCAGCTACAGCACGCGTGCCAGGAAGCCAGAAAACATGCTGGGCGGCAGACCCAGGGCTACACTTACACACACACGGCGATTAAATTCAGTAAAAACAGTTTCAAAAACTGCATGCTCAATACGCGACACTATAAAATAGAAAAATACAAAGCGGAGTAATGCCCCTAGTCCCAGAAGCACTCATAACTATGGTTATGGCTTTGGTGTGTCTTTCTAGACTTTTTCTATGCATAGTTTACCAGAAAATTACCACACGATGGCCATCTTTTCACTTTTTGATATTGTCCAGTTGCTATGTATTTCTTTCTGAGGAATTACCGGGCTGTATTATGTATCCACAATCTAGTCTTTTCCTTAACTGTGAAATATCCATGTAGAAGTGTGTGTATCGTGTACGTGTACATTTTAAAGACTAACACTGAAGTGACCATTTGTCACACGTGCCACCCACTGGAGGAAACAGAACCTGACCAAACCTCAGCAGCGCCTCGTGCGCCCAACCCCAATTTACTCTTCTTTCTCTGGACCTGAGATAAGAGCTTTTATCCTGAATTTTGTGTTCACCTTTCACTTGCTTTTTAAAGTGTTCTTTTCCATACATATTTGTATCCCCAAATATTTCACTGTACGTGTTTTTAATGCTACGTAAATTGTGTCCTTTGGCCCGCTTTTTGGTCAACATTGTACTTGCAGGGTTCATCCGTACGGCACGTGGCTGTCCCTCATTTCCCACGACTGTAGAGATGCCGCTACGTAAGCGCGCCAGGGTACTGGTCCTGCTGTGGCCATCTGGCTTGCTGCTGTGCGTAACTGAGCTACAGTATTCCTGCACACATTGCCAGGTGCACATGAGTTTCTCAAAATATGCATCTAAAAACAGACTTGCCGGCACAGAACAGGCACGTATTCAATGTTACTGGAAGACAGTTACTTTCCCAAACGGCCGTGCTGGTTCACTCTCACCCACAGTGTTTTCAGGTTTTCTGCGGCTCCACGTTCTCACCACCCTGTGGCATGGTTAGGGTTGAAACACGTGGTTGGCTCATCTGATGGGTATAAAATACCGGTGGTTTCATCTGAATTTCCCTGATTACTAGAGAATTTGAGGACTTGGATGTCAGACCACATTCATGACTCTGAGATTCTTACCCAGTGTCGAGCTTCACTGAGGAATGCAGGGATCCAGAGCACAGGTGAAGCAGACTGTGGCCTGGCTCCTGGGGGGCACGCCCCCCGCACCCCGCCAGCCCTGCACGCTCCCTCAGACGCAGTGAAGGCGGAGGGGAAGCGAGCCGTCACCACACGCAGCTGGGGGCACTGAGGCTGGGAAACACCCGCATTTGCACTCCAGAGTTACACAGCCCGTGTGACACTTCCAGGGAACCGTGCCCCATAGCTCCAGTGACTCTAGGATTATGTGCTAGCTATATGCACAAGTCAGAAACACCCTGCAGAGAGCACTCTGTAGACAAGGCTCTGCCTAGCAAGCAGCATCGGTCCAGAGGTGCCCTTAGACTGTCAGTCATGTGGTCCCACATGCTCCGAGGCCAAAAGCAATGCCCAAGTTCTGTGATGAAACTGTCGAACAGCTTCAAGTTTTCATGTCCCAACCATTCAGTAGCTCTTTGATAAACACCCATCAACTGAAGGGAAACATTTTTATCCCACTGTTTTTTTCATTGAGGTATAGCTGACATATAATATTAGTTTCAAGTGTACAACGTAATGACTTGGTTATTGGTGTTCGCAGCAGAATGCTCACCACAGCACGTCTACTTAACATCGGTCACCAGACAGACTTACCAAGTATTTTTTTCTTACGATGAGATCTTTTAAGACTCGCTCTCCTAGCAACTGTTAAATATGCAGTATTGTTAACCAGAGTCACCATGCTGGGCGTTATTTCCCCATGCCTGCTTTATTTCTAACTGGAAGTTCGTAGCTTTCGACCCTTCTTAGCAGTTACCTGTTAATGGGGTCTGTATCCTCTGATAACCTCCTAAACACGGGGGTCAGATTGGACACTGCCACCCTCCCCATCGAGTCTCATTCCACACGGATGTTTGGGGGTAGCACAGCGCCCCAAACATGCCAGCTCTACAAAGCACGCATGTCAGTGAAAGGCATGAACAGTGTGATACTGAAGCTGGGAACTGCTCGTGGTTTGCAAGGTGCTTGGCAGACACCCAGCATCACTGCCTCCCTGGAAAGACGGAGGACCCCCACCTCCACCCCCACCCCGCTGCGTTGTGGGGCCTGCAGCATCAGCCATTTACCAGGGGTCCCTCCTGGGATGTCCATGAGGCAGTGTGATGGACACCTGCATCTCTCTCCTGGGTCCATGTCTGACCACCACGTGCAGTATTAGCCGTCTTATGTTTCCTTTTCTGTGAAATGTGGGAAGATTTTGCACTGCTGACATTTTACATTTAGTGGTTAAAGGATTGTTTAGGTGTCCTGTAACTTTTAAATTTTGATGAGTGTGGTATATTTTTATCTATTACTTTGTCTATTTTACTGGCAAAAGTTCATAGTATTCTTATATTTTTAGTATATTCTGCATTTGTCGTTATATCTGTACTTCATTTCTAATAGCACTTGTTCTCTACCTTATTTTTTGATCAATCTTACAAGTATTTTATCAGTTTTCATGTTCTGACCTTGTTGCTACTCAGAAAATGTGTTCTTGTCCTGGCCGGGTGGCTCAGCTGGTCAGAGCCTTATCCCATATACCAAAAGGCTACGGGTTTGATCCCTGGTTGGGCGCATACAGGAGGCACCACATTAGTGTTTATCTGTCTCCATCTTCCTCTAAAATCAGCAAACATATCCTTGGGTGAAGATGAAAAACTTTTGTTATTACTTCCTCTATTTTAGTTTATTCGGGTTTACTCTATTACTCACTTTCCTAGTTACTCATTTGTCTTCAGCCTTTTTTTTTTGGTAAACAGGCTTTTAAGATTTGAAAGCAATCCCTCAAAAAGACTGCTTTAGCTCTCTTTCACTTACTTATGTATTTCCAATTCCATTCAGTTCTAAACATTCACCAATTTCCGTCACAATTTCTCCTTGAGTCACTGGTTACTTACAAGTTTTTAATTTCTAATTTGGGCGTTCTAGTAGCTCTTTATTTCTCAACTTGTTTTGTGATCAGAGAATGTGTTATATGAGCGAATAATTTTAAATTCAATGAGTCCCATTGTACCTGGCATAGCCAATTTTTATAAATGTTTGTAAAGGGTTGCTTTTAATTGCTTGAGGCAGTATTCATATGACTATTACATCAAATTTGTTCACTGCTTTTACGTCATTCAATGTTTTATATCCTTACTGATTGGTTTTGTTGTATCACTTATCAAAAGAATGATTCTCAAAATCTTGGTTTATGGTAGGTTTGTTCATCCTTGAAGTTGTCAACTCTGCTCACACAGAGGGTGAGGCAGAAGTGGGTTTACAGTTGTACTGGAGCAGCTCATTCTCCTGCGATGCATTATTTGCCATACGAACAACTTTAACCCCACTTTTGCCTCACCCTGCATTTTGAAACTATTCTCTTCGGTGGATACAGAGCGGGAGTTCTATCTTCCTGGGAGGTGCATTTTTTTTGCCTGAAAGTCCATTTTGTGTATTTTTGGCAATCACAGTTTTTGTTTTGTTTTCTGGCTTGGTGTATTTCTGTCTGTCCTTTAGTTGTTAAGTTTTCCCCATCTTTATGTCTTAGGCATAGCTCTTGTAAAGAACATGTAGCTGAATTCTGTTCTCTATCCAGTCTGGCTATTAGGTAAAAATTTTTTTCTTTTTATAACAAAGGATTGTGGTTGATCTGAAAAATGAAGTTTGGTATCAGAAATGTCATGACCCTGAATGTCACGCAGTAAACTTCAAATCTCACTGTGAGTAATTAATTTTTACACTTACCACTAAGTAAAAGTTAGATATTTATATAAAACAGTTTTACTATCTTTCTGACTCAGGTTTTCCATTGCCTGCTCAAGTCTGTCTGTCATTTCTTCTCAGCGAGGTAAGTGCAGTTTTCGTGTCCTTCCCCGGGCTCATTAGTTCTCGGCACAGCATATAAATCAGCTGAGCAGTGTCCCCGCAGTGCTCCGGAGAGCTTTCCAGTCAGTCCCTGGTTTCCACTCGGGACTATGCGGTAGCGACTGTCCCCTCAGTGCACCTCACTCTTTGGCGCTGCTCCCTGAGAAACCGTACAGACGTGTGTAACCAGTCCCGTACGTTCAAACAGTTCCTCCTGCTTTGCTCTTCCCAGTGCACCGAAATACTCATCTCTATGTCTCCTTAAACTGTGTCTGTAGGAAAGACTTCGAGAAGCAGAATGGTGTCAAAGGGTATACATGTACATTCTTCCTTTAAAAACTTTTAGTCCAATATTTTACATTCACTGTAGAAAAAATACATAAAAATCAAAAGGGGGACAAATCATCTCCCCCCTAACTTGACCAGTCGGATAGAATGCTGCAAACATTTTGGTATCTTCCAGAACCTCTGTCTGTGCTCGTTCATATATACGCGCACACACTTCGAGTCATCATACACACACTGTTTGGTAGGCTTTCACCCCCAAACCATCAGACATTTCCACTAAAACACGTTACCAAACTGCTCCCCATTTCCATTTATGAGAGCACCTGGTGTCCTACATTTTTGCCAACATTGCTTATTTTAATCTTTAAGTGGTATTTCAGTTGTTTTAATTCGCATTTCTTAATTTCTTAATGAAGCTGAACTTTTCTCAGATTTCCTGTTTGAACTTCTATGACACACCTGCTGTAACTGCACTGTTCTGTGTGGTCTCATTAACGTTTCACAAGAAGTTTTTATTGAGTGCTCCTCTGTCACGCTCCCCCCTAGATTATTCCGTGCCCCCCGCCCCAGCACACACATCTGTCATGTCAGCCTTGTCCCTTACAGTGTTATGGTCAGAATGAGAGTCGCCCGATCGAGGCTGAGTGAGTGCTTGGATTCCCAGTCCAGACAATGGTCTGGTGCTGTTTCCATTTGATTTCTTAAAAAAATGTCTCCTGACAAATCTCATGCATTCAAGATAGAAATGTAGAAATCTCACTCTTGGTCTCTAGAGGTGGACATAAAATAGCTGATAGCCAGACTCTCTGATAAACTACCAGACTAAAAAGTGTTTTAAAATAAGCAAGAACAAGTTAATTTTTTAGAAATAAACTTTTGCCCCTACGAGGAAGGAATGCCACCCTCATCCATCTGGAGTGCTGCTTTGCATGTTTGTGGTTTTTGTGGGTTTTTAGTCTCCTCTGCTTATCAAGTTGAAAGTACTTTTGGTACAGTATGAGCACTGCTATATAACTTTTGTTTTTTTATTATTTAAAATTTTAAAAAAACAGTATAATGAACATCATTGTACCTATCACTTAGTTTTAATGTTAATATTTTATCATTTGTTTGTTTTTAGTACTTTAAACTAAATTACCAGTGTTACTTGCCTGCTTTTGCATTGCACTGATCATCTTAAGCTTTTCAACAATTTTACTAAAAAAACGCTAACACACAGAAACGCTGCACAAGAACAGGGACTTTCCCGTACGCCCTTTACCGGGGTTTGCCACTTGTTAACATGTGGCCACATCGGTCCCCCTGTACAGACACGCACAGGCTTTGATGGCTCTCGTCTCAGTCACTCTGGGCTACCGTAACACCACCACAGACCAGGTGCTTCCAACAACAGAGTTTGCTGAGTGAAATCACCACTTACTGTGACTGAATAACCAGTCTTTTCTTCCATTCCACCCTCCTTTACCCTCCCTTTTGGAACTAAAGGAAGAAGAGTTTACAGCAGACAAAACAATGAATAATGAAACCAAGAAACCTCAAAAGCCACCATGTAGTATGTTGTCAAAAACGGAATTTTCTGATCCCGACTGGGATAATGGCATTGATGATACTTATTTTTTGGAAGCTACTGAAGATGCTGAATTAGTAGAAGCTGCAGAGAACAGTCTTCTTGATTATAACAGCGGAGTGGATGAAGTCCCTGATGAACCGACTGCAGAAGTATTACAGGAATAGCTCGTTAACTGTGGGGACTTAATATAATCACAACCAGGCCGCAATGTGTCTGAAGACAGATCTTAAAAACATTAAATTATAGTAACTTATTGTAAATGATAGTAACTTAACTGTTAAATTTGTTGATAAAAATTAAGTTATTTTGTTTTCCAATTTTGGTTTTTACTGAAGTAAATCACTTTTATTGAAAATTAAATTCAGTACAAATCTCTTTATTGATTAACCAAAGTTAGTCCATATTCACATCAGCTTATGCATATTTATAGGTTAAAAGTCTTTATGTTTGTGGCAAATTAGGATTAGGTGTTGACATTTCAACTTACTACTCAAGGCACTAACCAGAAGAGTTCATTCACTGTGGCCACAAACTACTGTGCAGACACACTGGTAACAAGGGCACACAAGCAGCCTGAACAGTTAGCAAGTTTACGCTGCTACATGCACCCGAGAATGTCGCTGCAACAATGAAAAGCAGTTTCAGAAGGCAACAGGCCGCAGCGTGGGACCTGTCTGTCTGTGGGCGCAGGTTCGGAGGCTGGTCTCACTCCTGGTCAAGGAGCCTCTCTAACCGGCAGTTGATATTGTGCAGGTGGCTCTGAGCGCCCAGAACGGCTCTTCCTCTGAACAGCAGGGCTGGAAGGCTGGACGAGTCGTACTATTGAGGGAAAATATTTAGATTAAAAAATACCAAGAGCTGTCGTAACCCTATTTGTTGCACATAGAGCTCAATATTATGGCCAAAAGCCAATTTTAATACAGCTTTCCACTAGCTCCTCCTGCTTTCCTTTTGTGAACTGAGATCATTAATTTGGTTACAATCCATTTCCTCAGGACGTAACTGATAAATAAGGTTTTGAGGGAACTGCTCCGCAAGGCTTGATGATCTCATCGCAGGACACCAGCTGGTTCAGAGAGCTGTGGCCTGGGAGTTATCTGAAACGGAAATCATTCCTGGTGCAGATCAAAACGGCCTCAGCAAGTCCGCTCCGTCCCATGCCTTTCGAATAGGAAGCTGCACCGCGGAGTGGCTGTTACCGCGGGAGCTGACGGCATGAGCACACCGGGCCCATAAAAGTTCATGAGGGGAAAAAGCATCATCTAGAGAAATTATTTAGTGGAAGATCAATTAGGTGTCTTAAAAGTTGCCAATCCAAATTTCTTAATGATTAAAGACAAAATCAGAATGCAAACCCAACAAAAAACAGAAAACAAAACCCAGCTAATGATCTTAAAATAATTAAAGCCAAACTTCATGTTATAAATTGTATCTGAGAGTGACTGAATTGTCCTTACAGAATTTTATAGTTATGAGTTTGTTTAATGTTGTCGTCCTAGAAATGAAAATTGAGGAGGAAAGCAGTCAGCCTATACTACCTTCATAATAATGGAATTCTTTCTAGAATATAACCTATCATATTACTGTGGAATTGAGTTAAATATATGGGTCTCCAAGGGGTACCTGCTCTCAGGGAGGGGTGCGGGGAAGAACTAACATGTGGTCCTAGACGTTCAGTTCAGGAAAAGAGGTGAGACCTACACTCAGATATCTAACTGCTGTGCAGGCAGACAGGACGGGCGCTGCACAGACGCACAAAAGGCAGCGGGGCACGCGGAGAACGAGCTGTCAGTACGAGAGGCATGTTCCAGACAAGGTGGTCATTGCACCTCAGTTTTCACCAATTTCCTCCAGGTTAGTAGCTAATCTCCAACTCCAAATGATAAGCTTTGGACTAGGTGGATGCTGTCACAGGAAAAAATATAAAAACATTCTATTTCCAGATTTCCAATCTACAAAAAAACTTAGGCTCAGGAGAATTAATTTTCAGGCCAGTGTCAAACCCTTAAAATTGAATTGAGAAGTGAAGAAGGCAAGTATGCATATGACACAAATGTATGCATTTTTTCCTCTACTGACATTTCTGTTAGTCTGAGCTGGGTCTCGTGACTGTAGCAAAGTCTGCGGCAAAAATCCAGAAGCAACTATAAAATTTATTAAAACAATATACCCCACTTTCCCCTACTATATTTCCTTTTTATGTTTCTCAACTTCTAATGTTACACCTGCCATTTTATGGGATAACGACTTGCTTTTCAGATAAAAGACTACGGGCCTGGGCTGAACAAAAGCGAGAGTGGTCTTTCAAGCGTGTCTGGTGTTCATCGATGACAACTAGACTGAAGCCCAGTTGTCCCTTTGAGATTTGTACAGAAAGACACACTCCCTTAGTGACACTCAGTTTCTGCGGCAGGGTTTTGCTCTGCTCCTCTAGCCTTGCTTAAGTAGCTAAAGAAGTGACGGTGTCAGAAATTTGCCCGGAGTTAGAGTGACACTGTCTGGGGTGCACTGTTTCGTCCTGTCCACGACCCTCCCCTCAAAGCTGCTGGCACGGCCGGCGAAGGCCCTGCACCTCCTGAGCACAGAGGGGGTGAGAACTGAACTCACCGTTTCCTTTACGTGCGGTTCCCTCTCTCGGAGATCTGCACAATCTTGATGAAGCTGCTTCAAACTAGATAAGAAATGTGCTGCACTCCTAAGGGAAGATTTTCTCTCCACAAGTTCATCATGTTTTATTTGCAGCTGTTTCAGCTGTGGTTCTAACCTAAAACAAAAGAGTAGTTTTCCTAAAACTAGATGACATATGACAAAGTGTGACAGCCTACGGTGTATGCGGAGACTGAGTGCGCATGTACACCGAGTGAAGCTGGAAAAACAGGCCTTGGGGACCACTGAGTCACAGCGGGACTTGGTTGGCATCTCACAGCCTCAGGCAGGACTAGGCAGCAGCAAAACCGTGAACAAAAAGCCTTCCTCTTGCTCCTTCCTCTTATCAAAACCGTCCATTTCCAAGGCCCACTAAAACCAGTGGGACCAAAAGCTATCCCCGGGTCTGGATGAAAACCGTGTGACCTTTGGAAAACTGCTCCGTCTCAGTGGCTTAGTTCCCAACCTCGGCCTGGGTTTGCATGAGTGCCACACCCAGGGACATGTTTCAGTGGGAACATTAACAAAAGTGTGAACCTGCCTGGTACCACCCTCCGCGTGCCGGCTGGCCGCTGCGGAGCGCTTTCTGCATCTTCACTCCCTGAGTTCTCACCACGCCCTGTGGGCTGCAGGTACTCTGACCATTGACACAGGAAGGCACTGAGGTCCTGGGAGGTTAATAACCTGCCCAGGCTACACGGCCAGTAAGCGACAGGGCCTGGACTCAAACCCCAGGCTACCTAGTTCTTGAATCTACGCATCACATCGTTGATTAGGCTGCCTCTCAGGCCAGAGCTGAGAGACCTGAGGACAGAAGGGTGCCGAGTTTCCTTTGCTGCCCCACTCTGCAGCACAGCGTGCCTTCTCTGGCTTCCAGGCCCCAAGAAAACCAAAGGGATTTTAATGTGACACAGCAGCAAGTTTTACCAGCCCCGCGTGACATGCCATGACCCTTCTAGTAAGTTCTCAAAGGGGAGTTCGGTATTATCTTACCAGAGCAGTTCGTTCTGGACTTCAATCAAACGCTGCCTTTTCTTTGCAATATCTGAAGTCATCTAAGTAATACAATAATTTATTTGTTAAAATAATTTTATAAGTGGTGGGCACCACCAAGCACACTGTGCCAGGTGTTTGGAAGTACAGTGGGAAACGAGACAGACGCCACTCTTCCCGTGGTGGGACTTTGGTCTAGACGGAGACAGGCGTTTCATACAAACAGTAAGCCATTGCGGCTCCTGGTACGTGCTCTGACAGCAAGAACAGCGGGCTGTTTACTCCAGGACTTGAAAGGGGGGGGGGGGGGGTGGCCAGATCTCTGCTGAGACATGAAAGTAAAGAATTTTACTCTCATAGATTTTTATCTCGGTACACTAGGGAAGTCCTGAAGTGGGTTAGCAGGGTCAGGATACATTTTTAGAAAGAACATTTCAGTATAATACATTTCACTGTCTTAGCCATCACTGTTAGTGTCTAGGTAATACTCCAATGCTGGACGTTCAGACTGCTCCCATTTGCTTATAAGCAATGTAGAATTGACCAGGAAGAGATTAAAACTGAAGGAAAAACACCAGCAAAAGTCAGTGATCACTGGCAGGAAAATGTGTTTCCAGTCCATTTGAACTACTGATGTAGAGGGGAAGCTGCTCTTCCACGCTTGGATTCACACAAGTGTAGGGCTAGACTCTGAGGGGTCGGTCACCTGGTCAACCATAAACAGCCAGGCCCCGAGTTTCCCGGCTTCTCTGCAGCACGCCTACTGTTGTGGTTTTCAGAAAGGTGGTACAGCACTCATGCAGCAGAACAAGGACAAGAAAAGAGGTGGCCTGGCCCTGAGCCCAGTATTCTTCCCAAGCTGTCCTTTGACCCGGGACACGGGACTGCTCTTCATTCTAAAGGCTTTGCTGTTTTGGCATGTACAAAAGTGATGAACAGGCATGACTTAATACCGATTCATTCTGGGCATCACACCTTCTCTAGGCTAACCGGGGTCCCCATTCCTCAGCGTGCGTTGTCAGTTCTCAACCACAAGTCCAGCCAAGTAACCACCTGACCAGAAGGACAGAAATCTTACACAAACTGAAGGTCGTAAAACCCAGAGTCGAGTCTTTCCTTAACTCTGACACAGCCATGTGTGTCTAATCACAAGGGAGTTAGTTACCTTAGCATTCTTCCTTCTCAGAGTTTTCAACTTCTGGACTTCAGTAAGCTACACAAGACAAAAAAGAACTGCATGGCATTCTCCAAAATTAAGTGTTTGTTACAATATTTCACATTTATTTCACAACAGCATGCGGAACACTGATGATACTGAAGAGTCCTTGACCACACTGCAGCAAAAGCAGGCCTAGGATCACCATGTGCTCTCAGGGCTAGCAAAGAAGGTCCAGACCAATAAATCTGTGCCAGTGAACTTACGGTTTTGATGAGTTCTTCTTTCAGACTACAGTGAAATTTGTTCATCGCTTCCTTGCAAATTTTAGATTCTATATTTTGTCTGTAACAGAGTTTTTTTAAAGAAGAAGATAAAACTAAGTATCAACAACTGGACTGTGAACGGTGTTTCCTTTGCTTAGCAATCAACACACAATTACGCCACAGCATTTTAAATATCTAAGGTGGCGTGGTCAGCTGCAGCCCTTTCTCAGGCTTGGGAGATACGGTACATGTCTCAGTAAAAGAAAAGGAACAAGATATCTTTCCCTAAACCCTCGGGGGTGTGGTCGGCTAAGCGCCCGGACACTGACCACACCCACAGGTGGCACCAAGTGCTGTGGGGATGCGCGGCCAACCCGGTCTTCCTGCCCTTGATCCAATGACCTGCAGACACTGGCCCTGCCTGCCTGCCTGCTGACAACTGGAGGAACAACTACGACACGTTTGGACTAACCAGCAAGTAGCCAGAGCCAGCTGTCCAGTCCTTCAAAACCCATAAAGCTGACCCCAAAAAGAAAGTGGCCTAGGCCCGTGTGACAAGGAGAAGAGAGCCCATCGTCCCAGTCCGGCTCCCTCGTGGCAAGCGGCCGGTGTGCAGAGGCCGAGCCAGCAGCAGACACTCTGCCTCGGCAGAGGGGCACGCTCTGAGGTGTCTTGTAATCCTTCAGAGGCTAGGAATGTACGAAAGGGCTCTTCAATACAGATCTGTGTGTGAGTGCTCACCCTGACAGTGGTGTTAAAGAGGTATTTCTAGCCCTGGCTGGTGTGGCTCAGTGGGTTGAGCACCGGCCTGCAAACCAAAGGGTTCCCAGTTCCACTCCCAGACAGGGCATGGGCCTGGGTTGCGGGCCAGGTCCCTAGTAGGGGGCATGCGAGAGGCAACCACACATTGATGTTTCTCTCCCTCTTTCTCCCTTGCTTCCCCTCTAAAAATAAATAAAATCTTAAAAAAAAAGAGGTATTTCTAGCAACATCAGCAAGATGGTGAAAGAGGAAGTCCCAGACCTCATCCCCCGCCCAGGGGAACCACCTTGATTATGTAAGGCCCAAAAAGCCTTTATGAGAATTCCCAATCCACTTAAGAAGCGGCAGTATGCCAGCCAAGTTCAAAAGTCCAGAACAGCCACATTCAAACACTCTCAGTGATGACAGACCAACCACAGAAGCTCAGTAAGAAGCCAGAGGACTTGAACACACGATAACCCGACTGGACCTAATAAATCTGTACAAAGCACTCCCCCCAGTAAGAGCAGAATGCACACATTCTTCGGAAGCACAGCAGGACCTTACCTGTGATATACCAATGCTAGATGCCTAAGTCTTAACCAATTTAATAAGATTAAATCATACCAAGTATCTTTTCAGACCACAATGGAATAAAACTAGAAATCATGAACAAAAGAAAACTGAAAAATATGTGGAAATTAGACAACACACTCTTGAACCATCAATGGATCAGAGAAATAACAAGGAAATTGGAAAGTGCCTCGACAAAGGAAAACAAGAACCACGTGCCCACACTTAGGGACGCGGGCGAAGCGGCAGCTAGAGGGAGGGAAGGGCAGCGGTGCGTGCCGACCGTGAAGAGGGCTCCAACCAAAACCTCGTTGTGCACCTCAAGGAACGACAAAAAGAGCAAGCTAAACCCAAAGTTAGAGGAAGGGAGGAACAATGAAGATTATAGCAGAAATAAACAAAACAGAGAATAGAAAAATAGGGAAAATAAAACTAAAAATTTTTTTTTTTAAAGAAAATTGACAGACCCTTAGATGGACTAAGGAAAAAAGACTGAAAACACCAGAAATGAAAAAGGAAGCATCGTAACTGATGACACGGGAATGAAAAGGGTCCTAAGAGACTACTGTGAACAATCATGTGCTAACAAACTGGGTAACCCAGAGGAAATGCTTAAGTTTCTGGAAACCTAGAACCTAACAATAAATCATGAAGAAGTAAAAAAAATCTGAATAGCCCTACAGCTAGTAAGGAGACTGAATCCGTAATCAAAAACCAACCACCAGAGACCCCAGGGCCAGAAGGCTTCAAGGGGGAGTTCTACCAAGCATTTAAAGAAGAGTGAATACCAGTCCTTCTCAAATGCTTCCAAAATATTGAAGATGGGGGAACACTTCCGAACTCATTTTATGAGGCCAGTATTACTGATAGTAAAATCAGATAAAAATACTACAAGAAAAGAAAACCAGAGACCAATATCCTTGATGGTTATTGATGAAAACCCCTCAGCAAAATACCAGGGGACAGAATTTAACACCTGGACAGGATTATATACATCACAACAAAGTGGAATTTATTTCTGGAAGGCAAGGAGCACTGAGCATACGAAATACATGTCACACAGCACAGCAGCAGAACGAAGGACAAAAGCCACACGATTATCTCAATGCAGAAAAAGCATTCGACAAAACCCAACCCCCACTCACAATAAAAACTCCCAATAAACTAGGCACAGAAGGAAACCACGTGAACGTGAGGAAACAGCTAACACCCGGGAGCTCTGCGCTCAGGTCGGGGACAGGCAGGACGCCTCTCCGGCCATCCTTTCCACCACAGCGCTGGAGACCCTGGCCAGAGCGACCGGGTAAGGAGAAATAAACAGCATTCACGTCAGAAAGCAGTAGAAGCTCTGTCTGTGGGTAACATGATCTTGTAGGTAGAAAACCCAAAGGTTCCACACACAAGAAGCTGTTAGAACAATGAACAAATTCAGCAAAGTTGAAGGGTACAAAATCAGTTGATTTTCTATGTGTTAACAATGAACAATCCAGAAAGTAAATTAAAAATCCCATTTACAGTAGCATCAAAAAGAATAAGATACTTAGGAATAAGCTTAACCAAGGAGGTGAGATATTTGTATACTGAGAACTATAAAAATGGTTAAAAGAAATTAAAGATACAAATAAGTAAAACAAATCCCCTGCTCATTGATTGGAAGGCTTAAAACTATTAAAATGTCCTTACTACCCAAGCCATCTGCAGACTCAAGGCAATCCCTACCCAATTCCAAACAGCAGTCTGCAGAAATAGACACAAAACCATTCTAAACCTCTATGGAATAACAGAGGACCCCAAATGGCCAAAACCGTCTTGAGAACGAAAACCAAAGCTGAGCCCTCACAGCTCCTGATCACAAAACATCACAAAGCTTCAGCCGTCAAAACAGTACAGCGGGGATCTAGTGACAGACACCTGGACCCTCGGGACAGGGCAGAGAGCCCGGACACAAGCCCCGCCTACACACAGCCAGACCTCCCCGCACCACGGCGCCAAGGCTGCGCAGGGAGGGGCGCTTTACCGCACAGCAGTGCGGATATACTGCACGTTACCGAGTTCGTGCTCAAAACTGGTTAGGGTGTAAATTATAGACCACAAGTGTTTCATCACAATTTAAAAAATCCATCAGCCCTCTTTTAAAAAGAGTATTTCCAATTTAAATGTACAATCATGATTTTAAGATGTTAAAAACAAAAAATTAGAAAAACTGATCAGGACTTTCCATATGGCTTATAGATGAGAAACCGCTGGATTCTATCAACAACAGACCCAGCTCTCTCAAATTCTAGGGCCTTAAAAATCCGGTCACTTCCCTACAGATAACTGATTGAATTGGTTTTAGAATATTCCACATTTGTAATGTTCGCCTTTCACAGCATACCTTCTTACTTATACACATCGATAACTGGTTACAATCAGTAAGTGTGTTAACAAAGAAACTATTCAGGAGTGCGTGCCAGGCACAGACATCAAAAATAGCAGACCCTCAAACAGCTAACTTCACTTTGGAAGAGGATGCTTGTCATGTGCTTGAGAACACTTTGCCAGGAAAAAAGAAATCAGAATTACTTCGTATGCCCAAAACCAAGGGTATTTTATAATTTTAGAAGTCTAATGAAAATATCACATCTCTTCTGAGTCATTTCTTTTTCCTAAATCACTTCTTCCATCACGAACTGACTATGCAGAAAGGAAGATAAGTCCACTTTCGCTGCAACGGCGAAGCCTTCCTCCCGCAGAGACGGGTGAGCGGGGAAAAGGCTCCGCAGTCACGCCGGTCTTGCTGTGCTGAGGCTCAGTACCGGTTTCTATGGCAAACTGGAACGTGCCGTACAGGAGACTAAAACAGACTCTTCCTACACTGATAAAGGGGACTTAGCCCGACAGGCCGTCCCCAGGAGTACAACACGGAGAAAGCTGTGGGAAGCCCTGAGCCGAGGGGAAGAGGTATGCAGGACAGGTGGTGTGGTGTGAGGGGTAGGGGCTGTGGCCCAGGACAGGAACGGGCCTGGTGAGGGCGGGATGTTCCTGCTTCTTCCCCAGCGCTGGTCCCTTCCGACCGTGCTCCCAGCAGCTGCAGCAACTCAGAGCTTGTCCCTGGGTCCTCAGGAGTCAGACCCGGGCTGTGTTCTTGAGGCCCGGAGAAAAACAGGGAGAGTGACCAAGTCCTGGCAGTTGTCCCCTCTTCCTTCCCCTGCCACAACCCCAGGGCCGGAGAATGGCAACCTAAGAAGTGTATCTGCTCTTAAGGCCCCTTATCTCTGGGGAGTAACAGGTGGGATCCTGACCTGCAGGTCTTGTGTTGGGATGAGTGGCTGAGGCTCCCCACCCGAGAAAGGGTCATCCAGGGTGGTCCCTTGCACTCCTGGGCGCCGACAGGAATTGAGGTTTGGCCTTCCCTTACACACACTGGCCACCAGGGAAGCTGACCACCTGGGGACATGAGCTCAGAGTCTGCAGTGACCAGACACTGGGGGAACACAGCTATTTCAGAGGGAAAACAATCCACGAGATCAGAAACTCTATCAGGAGCAGGTATTTCACAGTAGATAATCCCGTACTTGTAAATTAGCCTAATAAATATTCTAAAGATTAACAACAGAAAACAAGTTTAAGGCATAAGAGAGGACCAACCAGAAATATTATACACAAAAGCTAAAACAGCTAAGAACTCAATAGATGAAGTAAATGGCAGAACGGATATATCTGAGAAATAAATTAGCATATTCCAATATCTAGATTGAGGAAATCATGAAGAATGTAGCACAGGACAATGATATAGAAAATTTTAAAAATTAGAGGGATAAAATATTTTTAATTTTTATAATTAAAGAATAACCTTAGATTGAAAAGGTCCCAATAGTGAAATTTAAGAAAATCAAAGACAAAACATTGTAAAAGCTCAGAGAAGAGCAGGCCAGAGGTAAAGGAACAAGATTAGACATATTTTCTACATCAACACTAGATGAAAAATAAGACAAACAGTGATTACATATATTTAAGGAAATGATTTATAACCTAGGGTATCCAGCCTAACTATCATTCACATTCAAAGTCATGAACAAAGTAATTAGAAGGATTTAGAAATTTCACACAAACAGCCACACTGAAAAGTGTGGTTTAAAGCCTCTGAAAAAGAGAAGAGACGTATCCATAGGATGTGGTAAGAAACGTATGAAGTAAAGGGTGTCAAATACATACATACCTTTGTAGAGACTGCTGCTGCCTTAGAATAAAGAAAACTGCCTACCTTCATCCAGAATTAAAAGTCTCCAGGATGGTAAACACCACCGGGCTTGGGGTGGTGAAAGGGAGAGAAGGCCAAGAGATTAGAGACCTCCCCAAAGTTCTAATCTTATTAGACGGGAATTACAAATTCCGTTTTTAAAAAAAGCAAGAAAAGATTAAAAACATCAAAAGAACAAAAAATTTAAAGAAGTAAAAAACTTTATCAATCCATTCTTCCAGACATACTGATAATTACAATAAAATGTAAAGGCTGAAAGTCAACAGCTGAACCTCAGAGGCAGACGAATTTAATTTTAAAAGATTTTATAAGAAAGCTTAAGATCAGACAAAGGTTGGAAATAAAGGAATATTCAGTCTGGCAAATGCTAGCAAAAGAAACCCAGTGACTATTAGTATCAGATCAAATAGATTTTAAGACAAAAATCTATTTTTAAGAATGGAGAGGGTCACTGGGAAGGCTAAAATGTTCCATCAAGGCAGCAGTTTGAAGTGTGATGTCCTAATAAAAGTCTTTAAACAGATACAGCATAAACTGATGGAAGTATCAGGAAAAACTATTGATCATACATGGAACTAATAATTATAGATCCTACATGGACCCACCAGTTAGATTCCCCTGGATCATGTACTAGGTTACAGAGAACGTCTCAGTATTTCAAAAGCCAGGTATCACCAGCCCATGAAGTTTGGCAACGTATTTGAGGTGGAAGGTAAAAACAAATTAAAAAGTCACACATTTGGACAAAAAACATGGTACTAAACAATTCACAGGATTGAAGAAAGAATTATAATGGAAATGCAAACACATGTCAAACTGAGCAATGAAAATACTAGAGATAAACAGCCACGGGGTAAGTAAAAGTGCTGCTTGAGGGACATTCATTAGGTGCACGCACGGCATGAAAACTTACTTATACTCTGGAATGGTTTTCTCAAACGCTGACAAAACAACATCTAACTCCATGATGTCACTGCTTCGTCTTCCTTTTAGACACCAAATATGAGCCTGGTCAGAAATATCTAGAACAGCAAGATAAGCCAATGTGATATGCTGATGATCGATAATTTGGCTCTAGTCCAGGGTTCTGCAAGCCTACAACAGAAATCATCCTGCCAAGGTGATAAAAGAGCTGCAGCTGAAGATCAGGTGCGAGGGGACACCCTCACTGCCCCTGCCCCAGAGCACAGCCTCAGAATCCCTCTCTACCGCCCCTCCCTCTGCAGTAACTGCTGTCTCCGTTTGGGGGGTTTAGGAAGACCAGCCTGGGGCACTGTCGCCTCCCATTACTTCCTTCCGCAGTCTGACACGACGGTACAGAGCTCTCCGTTGTTGCCTGCGCTTTCTATTTTAATCTAACTGACGGGTCACTTCTGGAGCACAGAAAGGTCACTCGGTGTGTCAACTCTGACAGTTGTAGTCGATACAGTAAAAGACCACAAAACCACAGCACACTCCTGAACAAAGTATCTTCTAAAACGTGTTGTAGAACACTTAGGACATGGTAAGATATGGTAAGACAAGGATACTGTCCCTTTTCGGGGGAGAAAAGCTCAGTAAAAGGATTAAAAAGCAGAGACAAAAAACATGGTAGTTATTTTGGGGTGATGGAATTATAGGTGATTTTATCTTCCTTTCCATACTTCCTAAATTTTCTAAAATAAATTTTTTTTAATACCAAGAAAAATATATAACTTCTCCTTTAAAAGAACTTAAAGAAAGAAAATGCTTTATTTTCCTCTGGAACATTTTTCAATAAACTTTTAGGTCATTAAATACCAAATAACATGGATGAATCTGAGAAAAGTTATAGTAGATGAAAGACGCCTCA
>VMDR010007515.1:5000-40211 GCA_007922815.1 Macrotus californicus | reverse complement strand
TAATGCTACTTCCATGGGGAGAAGGCAGGAGAGGAGAGTGTCCTACCTAACAAAGCCTATCTGGGCAAACAAGTGCTCGCCTTCATATTAAAAGTAAGGCAGAAAAGACAAATTCAATGTAACCTCAACTTGACTAGTAATTAACAAAGCACCAAAGCTGTACTCTCTATTTAGTGTCAGAAAATATACTCACTATTGGCTAGAATATGAATAGCCAGGTTGTTGAATAATGTGTGCACCCTCCACAAAAAAAAGATAATTATGTGAGGTGATGGAGGTATTAACTAACTTTATTGTGGTATTTGTTTCTCAATATATACATATATCAAATCATGTTGAACACAAACTTACACATTCCATGTCTCAATTATGTCCTAATAAACCTGGAAAAATTATACATCCACATTTTGATTCTAAATCATGCATTCTCAATAAGGGAAATTTTTAGTATACTAGCATGTGGTCCTCCAAAGTTCAACCCTACCAAACAAAATCCTATTCCTTAGCGTCTGAGGAAGAGGGTGGAGGGCACAAGGATCAGAACAAGATGTCTATAAAGCCTTCTTAGGCCCTGAGAGTGGAAAAAGGGTTGAGAAACAGTTCAACCCATGATAAACCCAAACCTAGCTATCAAGTACAGAAAATACTAGGGGGTCCCTGATAACTGCACCTACCCACTTATGTCCCATCCACTCCTACAGCCCCACTAGCTCTGAAGCATCTTCAAGGATGGCCCAGTTTGAGTACTGAGAAATATATTAAAATCACTTAAATAGCCCATTTAAGTCACTTGTGCACTCCCCAGCAGGTATATAGAACCACAAAGAAGAATGTGGCATAGCAAAATACTCCACATTCTGTTTGGTCTCTAAAAGAAAACAAAAACTGTTGACATGGAATTTGGGGAGAGGGATGAAAACAGGGAAAACAGCAATGGGTGCTGCAGTGTCTTTTTTTTAAAAAAGTAGGTAATATTGAACAAAAAGTTTTGTTAGCCTCATCTACATGTAAGTATTTTCACATGTGGATATATTGGGTTGGCCATAAAGTCCATATAGTTTTGTCCGTAAAACAAAAGACACATTTTTCATTTTCACCAATAACTTTATTGACTTGGATATTTTGAGTATGTCAGCTCTCTTCCTCATGGTATAATGTTGATTGTTCTCAACTAATGTCTCAGTTTGATCGCTGTCAACTTCAACTGGTCTGTCCGACCGTGGAGCATCGTCCAGCGAGAAATCCCCAGCACGGAACCTCACAAACCACCTTTGACGTGTGCGATCAGTCACAGCACCTTCTCCACACACAGCACAAATCTGTTTTTGCATTTCAGATGTGTTTTTACCTTTCATAAAATGATAAAGTGTAATATGACAAAAATGTATTTTATTCTATCATCTATATTAAAATGGCTACACAAAAATTCACCAATTTTGGTAAGTTTTTTTAAATGCACTCTGATATGACAGCTGTCACAATGCAATCTAACAAAATTGTTTCAAAAGAAGTTAAAGACAACTAAGCACTACTAGAGCCATCTTACGAAAAAAAAGCAAACAAACTTTTTGGCCAACCCAATAAATAGATGGAGAAGAAAATATAGTTCAAGTGTAGAGGTAGCTGTAGCAAGCTGCAACTTAACAGATAATTTCACTTATTTTACTCTGGATTCTGAAAAACTAATATTATACCTATAGCAACCATATGTCCTTGATTTTCCACAACAATCCCAATTTCATGTAATTACATTCTTCCCTCCGTCCCCCAAAACAGTGATACTTTAACTACAAAACTATGATCTCACCTAAGACTTTCCACTCAAACAAATCAATACCAGAAAATCCATTATTAGATCCTAATACTTAGGGGCCAGAGAGAGTTGAAAAGCCTATCCTTCAACTCATATTTAAAAGCAACTTATTTGTAAATTTAGGACTCTAGTTATTGTAGAAAAGTTAGAAAAGGAAATAACAAATAATGAATCCATATTTATTTTAGGGCTTCTTAATTCTTCAACACTTGTAATTGTTCCTGTAGGCTTCCTTACATAGTATCTTTGATGAACAGAAATATCTTATATTTCAGACCATGACATTCAGCTCTCTTGCACTTCATCTAACTACAAAGCACTGTGTTTGAGGAGCAAGTACAGGAGAGTTAAGACAAAGGACAGGGTGAGTTATCTTAGAAAAGTGACACCTATGAGATCAAAACAACCCATGCTCCATGAAGCAAACTCTGCTCTGCAAGGTGAGGGTTGATCTTCTATTTTTTTCATGGACATCATCAAGTGGGTGCCATCCAAGGCCATATGAAAAATACATCTCCTTCTAGAATATTATATGAGGTGTGATGGACGTATTCAAGACAAAATGCCAGAGGGGGCTGATCTAAGAAACATAATTATCTTGTACAGTATGCCTTTGAGCAATATCCAAAGACATTCAAAAGTCTTTACACATTCTGTCCTCACCCTTTTTACCCTAGTATATCAAACAAAAACAAAAACAAAAACAAAAAAACAGCCTTGGCGAGTGTGGCTCAAGTTGGTTGGCTGTCGTTCGCAAACTGAAAAGTCTCCAGTTGATTCTCAGTCAGGTCACACACCTGGGTTGCAGGTTCTGTCCCTAGGTGGGACTCAACACAGAAGGCAGCCAGTGGATGTTTCTCTCTCACATCAATATTTCTCTCCCTCCCTCCCTCCCCATCTTTCTAAAATAAATAAAAATTAAAAATTAAAAAAAAAAAGAAAATGAAAGTTGTAAATAGGGGGTGAATCAAAGCCCACTAGCCAATCTAAACCTCCTAAATATTTACTCCGAAGAAAGGGGAGATGAGCATCCAGACAGATACCAACACAGCTCACACTGTAAGGAAGCCCTACAGCAGCTCCAAAAAAAAATAATAGGAGGTAGGCCACAGCCATTTCCCATGGCCTCAATTTTTTCATTTCTGTGTTCTTGGTTTTGTTTTGCTTTTTTGCTGAAACTAACAGGCAGGGAGGAAAAGAGTCTGGTCTCAAGAGTGGGTAGATAGGTAACCTGACCTCTTAATGCTCCAGGCCAACTACTGGGGCCAAAGACCTCATTCTTTTTTATTAAATTTATTGAGGTGACACTGGTTAATAAAATTATATAGGTTTCAGGTGTACAATTCTATAATATATCATCCATATATTGTATTATGTGTTCACCACCCCAAGTCAAGTCTCCTTCGATCAGCATTTATTGCCCCATATCCTCTTCTACTTCCCCTACCCTTCTTGCACAGACCTCATTCTAAGATTTAACTGTTTAGAATTTTTAAAAAGCCCTTCTTTGTATATGACACTGTAATAAAATAACAGTACGGCAGGTCCCTGAATAATGTTTCATTATGTTGATGAGATGCCTAGGAAAGTTATTCTTGCTTATATCAAGTAACCTATGGTAAAGCTGGTTTCTCTATAGTCGTTTTGCTTAAAGTCCCAGAATCTATTTACAATGTTAAGTAAGGACTTCCTGTAATAATAACAATAATGAAGATGCCTTGCATCTAGTCCCTTATATCTTAAAGTGTTTTAATGACTTTAATGGATTGCAGTATCCCTGTGAGATCAAAGGCAGATATTATCATTTCCATTCCACATAATAGAAAATCAAGGAAGAAAGGTTAAGTAACTTGACCAAGTCTCACTCATCAATACAGTGTTCTGCTAACAGGGGCTGCTCGTCCCAGTGCTGCTCAGACAGCTGCTCAGCTCAACCTCAGCTTTCTGGCTTGGGAGTTATGGTGACGTTGGATTGAGAGCTGATTCAACTTGGTATCGGAAAGGCCCAAAAGGCTCCAGAGAACCTGTCAGTAGCCAAACTAATTTTTATATAAAGCAATTTTTTTCCCTTCCATTTTTAAGATCCACCTCTCCCAAATATTACAATGCAAAATTACCTTGAGATAAGGTTGTTATGTGAAGTTGTTCAATAAATAAAACATATAAGATGAAGAGAACAGAAAGGAGACACCTATCACCAGGGTCTTCTCCAGGGTAGTGGTGAATGGCAGAAAAACTGCAGGGCCTGTTACTTCCAGAAGATAAAAATTTCACCTTCCTACATCCCAGTCAGTCTGTTAAAAATGAACACAACACACCCAGCTAAAGAATCCTCAAGCATCTTGTCACAAAGGGCGGCAACATTTCTAACCATTACAAGGCCCACAATTAGAAAACTACAGAGCTATGTATGCATTTGGTCATGTTCACATTTATGTACATTGTGCCCTCCTACTACAAAAACTAAGCACTCCCCACTGGAAGACTATACCAAGGGGGGGGGGGAACAACCTAATTCTAACATGAAATCTCTTTATTACTTATTTATTTGAGTTACCAAGTATGTGATCAGAATCAAAATAAGAGCTAGGATTGGTTCTTCATAAAAACTAACCTTGCTCTCTTTCCCACCCACACAAAAGTAATCTGTTCAGAAACCTTCAGTTTTTTGGCCCTAACCCATTCTTGGGGTGTGTAGCTCACTCACTGCCAATAATTGCTTCCATACAATACCCTGTTTTAAAAACTGTTTGCATACTTTTAATAATGCATTAAATTTATATTACATTTAAGACTCCAAACAGGCTTACAGATTTTATTCTCTGTACTATGAAACAGAGACTATGCACAGTATACCAAAGTAGCCACCAGGAAAAACAAAGTGGCCTTGATTTCATTTTTATCTTTAACTATATATCTCTCTCAGAAATTTCTGGCTTTCTGAACTTCAAAAAAATTTTTTGAGAGAGAGGGGAAGGGAAAGAGAGAGAGAAGGAGAGAAACAGCTAGCTATGTGTGAGAGAAACATCAATCAACTGCCTCTCATATGCTCCGTGGAACGTGCAACCTAGGCATGTGCTGTGACTGGGAATTGGACCTGCGACCTTTATGTTTACAGGATGACAACCAACTGAGCCACACCAGCCAGGACGCTTTCTGAACTTTTAAAAAATTAACTAGAAGTACAAGTTCATTCATCTGAGGAAGAAAAATCAACCTGTGATGAGAAACCATGAGTATATATCTGTCATATACTCAAATTAGTATTACCCAGGCGAGCATACTTATATAGGCTACAAATCATTTCACGTAGGGCAATGCCACTGGTCGTGTATGAGATTCACTGGTCCTGTATAAGGTTGAAAATGTGGGTGGATTTGGTTCTGATTATAGCCTATATATTAATAATTTGCTTAAAATACATGTATAAAATTTTATTCTTGAGCAGCAAAATTCCAGCTCAGGAATAAAAGGTTAAAAGCTAAATGTTGCTTTCCAATACAAAGAAAAATAACACTATTCAACATTATTAAAACTATTATTAAGTTACTAACATTTTAGTTAAAACTAGTGCCTTTCAAAAGAAATTCTTGACTTCAGAAAAGCTGAAATATGCTCAGGTATTGAAATGCACAGAGTCACAGAATCACCACCTGGCCCCCTCCAAAATTTAATATTTAAACAAACACCAAAACTCTTCTGGTAACACTAACAGGTTTTTTTCCATGGGCTATAATCATTCATAGACGATGCCTTAATTAAAGCTGGGCAACGAAACTGTACATTAAGCTGAGTGTGTCAAGTCAAAGAACTTCTTAGCACAACTGGGCATACTCATAATTTCTTAATGTGTCCTGTTAGGTCTACATTTTAGCAGAGATGTAAATGATATCACTTTTCAACCTTAACTGTGATTTTTTTCACTTTTAGTGCTCTCTGTCCCAACTTTAATGTTCTTTTAATGTAGTTTTTCCTGTGCGATATATCATATTTATCTCTGTAGCCATCCATCACTATTTTCTTTAATTGAGGTTAATTTCTTTCAACTTGGGGGGAAGGTGGGAGGAAGAAGGGAGTCCTCATTCTGCAGCTCTGAGCACGGAGGGCATTCACAGCTGCTAGTTTTTTAATCATGAAGCCTGATTTTCAGGATGCTTAAATTCCTCAAATCCACCCTACTGCCCTCCAATCTGGACCTAACTCAACAGTCTACTGGGATAGGAACCCAGTTCCCGCCCAGAACCACTTAATGAAAAATCTCTAACTAACTAAAATCCCTCCAGCGGCAACCTAAGTCTTTTTGTTTGTTTTCGCTCAAATGGCTAACAGCTGGCACCACCTTCCACGTAAAATTATTTCATGTGTTTGGAAACAGTGATTAACTCCTACCTTGGTCTTAACTTCTCCAGGCCACAAAAACTGGTTCATTTCTCAAATCTTTTAAGCATTTTCTACTTTTACCTCTGGGGTGCAGAGTCCTTTGGAGTTTAAAATCATTAGGTGGCCAGAAACCAGCGAAATACATTATATAGGCTAGGGAGAGGGTTACTCTTCTGCTCACCTTACAGACTAGTTGTAGGGACTTTAAGCTGGGCTCTGGCAGAGACTGGCCGGAGGCTGCCCCCCACCCTGCCCCTTCCAACAAACCGTGGGCAGCAAAACAACTCCCCCACCCAGTTTTATGGAGTGGTCAAGGATGGAGACCTCAAAAGTGTAAACATAGAGTCTGACAATTTTAAGTGACCATTCAAACGAGACAAAAGGTTGGACAAGGGGTTTGATTTGGACATGCTAATAAATATTTGGCTACCTTACATTTGTGTAGCACAGTTTACCTACACACCTCAACACTGGGATGGTCCTGAGAATGAGGAGGAAGGATGAAACCTGCTGCTAAGGTCAGTCCAAAATTCTGGGTGGCAAACTCTCTCTGCATTACGGGTCGATTTAATCTCAAGCGTTCATTAAGTGCCTGACACTCAACAGGCATGCAATAAGTATTAACAGAACTGGAAATCAGAGGCGAACACATTCTTAGTTTGGGCAATCCTCAGTACTGGGGGTGGGAGGGGGCCTCAGAAACAATGTGATATGCTCTAAAGGCAGTTCATCAAACAGGTGTGGGAGCCAATGAGGCTAATGAGATAGATGAAGGAGGATTTATTTGTAGAGATGAGCCTTTCAGGAGATCAATTCTGAGGCAGGGCTGGTTTCAGGTAGAGTCAGCCCGTAGAGCTGAGAGAGCTCAGGGGCCAAACGAGGCACTGGGGAGGGAGTGTCAGAGCACTGTACGATAGGCCAAGTCGTTCACACAGTATCTCCATGGGGTATAGCCAAAGTTGTCTGTGTTTTATTTTTCAATATTACTACTGAAGTTTTCAAATATACACAGATGTAACACTATGATAAGCCCCCTGTGAACTGCACCACCAGCTTCAACCATTATCAGGACCATTATCCTGGCTCGTCTAGTTTCACCTATCCTCTGCCTAACCCCCTTAACCCCTCCTCCACTGGGTAACTTTAAAGTAAATCCCAGACACAGTACAATTTCACTAGTAAATATTTCAGTAGCTATCAAATCCTTTTAAGATCTGATATGATCAGATCTTTGTTTTAGAAGAATTACTAGGTCAGGGCAAGAGGTGAGAGGACCAGTTATGTGACATAGGCAAGGAAGTCAGTAAGAGCCTACACAGAGCAGTGGCAGTGACAGTGGGGAAGTAATGGGAGATACCAGGGAACCTGAAGTAGATGCCCCGACCCAGAAAGTCGTGCCTGATGGGAAAGAGTGTATTTGGAAGGAACTGAGGCTGACTGGATGCAGGTCTGAATAGGGACATTTATTAAAAATTAGACAAAATGGCCCAGCAAGAGTAGATCACTTGGTAGAACATCATCCAGATATGCCAAGGTTGTGGGTTCAATCCCCAGTCAGGGCACATACAAGAACCAACCGATGTGTGCATGAATGACTGGAACAAACAAATATATGTAGATGCTTTTCTCCCTCTCTTTTCCTCTCCTCCCTCTCCCCACCTCCTCTCTCTAAAAATCAACAAATAATTTTTTTAAGAATTAAGAAAAGAGAAAATGAGTTGAGGAGATGTGTTTAATTTTGAATAGGTTCAATTCAATAGGCCAGTTGGACAGGTAGGTTTAAAAAAACAATATGTTAGAGATGAAAGAAGATGAACTGTCCCAAAGAAAATGAGGGGAAAAAGCTACTTTAATTCAATATTTGAAAACAAACTTGTGCTTGGAATAGGTACTAGAAAGAGAGAACTACTCCCTACATTTAAGAAATTTTCAGTCTAGTTGGAGAAACAGATTGCCTAAACAAATATAAATGTAAAATCAGGATAAGTGTTTTAAAAGAACATTTATCAAAAAAGGGATTTAACAAATCGGTGAAGACTGAGCAAGGATCTGAAGGAGGGTTAAATTTAATCTAGGCTCAGAGATCAGAAAAAGGAAGAAAGCAGAGCAGACGGAGGTAAGGGAGAACTAAGAAATGGGGGCACAGAGAGACAGCAAAAGGAGAGAGTGAGGGGGTGAAGAAGCTGAAATGTAGGTGGGGGCAGAACTCTCAGGTTTCTGACTTCCAGGAACCTGAAATGGGGAAGCATGGAAGAGGATCTGGGCAAAAACTCTTTGCATCTAGGCAATACCAAAAAAAGCAAGGGCTTTCCTTAAGCATTAACAATAGGACCCTCAAAAAGTCTAGAAACTCTTCAGGCCATGGCTTAAACTTGAAGTGAAGTTGAACATCTAGATGTGATTTACACATGCAACACCTAACTAGGTAATTTTGTAACTTTTTGTTTCCGTGTCTCGACATGTTCACAGGTCTGCAAGCTTCACAAGAGCAGGGGCCATGTCTGTCCATGTCACTGCTTCAATGGGTTCTAGCACAGTACCTGATGTGAAGAAGCTTCCCAGTAAGTAATGTGTATAATGCGTATTTCTTTTACTCTTCACAACACCAGGTTATATGGGGGTTTTATCATTCTCCCTCATTTTACCAACAGGGAAAATGCAGTTCACTTGGGGAAAGGACTGAGCCACCTCGCTAGTAAGGTGGGAGGGTCAGCTGATGGTCCCAAAGGAATGAGAAGTAACTGTACAGGCATGAGAGCCAAAGGAAGAGAGAGTGGAACTCGGGGAGGCCACACAGCTTATAGGACGTGATGATAAATAATAATACGGGGCTAGGACTTAGGAATAAGATCAGGCTTAGATCTGAAAACCCATGCACTGCCCCATACTAACGACAAAGTTTCCTCATCTGCAAAATGGAGAAAAGCAGTCTCCATTTCACCAGCTTAATATGAAGTTTAAAAGACAATGCAGATGAAGTACCCCCAACAGAATGCCTGGAACACAGTAAGCACTCACTTAACACCACCTCTTAGTATATTAATATGGATGGAGCTTCACTACCATTGAAGCTTGTCTGTAATCCTGAGAAAAGCCTAGTAACATAAAGGGTCTCTAGGCTACAGGGAAGTGCTCTGGGATAAACACCCATCCTGAGTCTGGAACCCCATGCAGATGCAGAGAAACAGGGCCTTGGGAAACCTACACAGGACCTGGGAAGAGGGACTATAGTGCTGCACATGAGCAGCCCAAGGATTTGCTCAATGAACTAGTTAGCCCCCAAATCAATATCAGGTCTAGCAGTCATGGCTAGACACAGAAAGCTCATTTATTAATGAAACATTTCAATAGCAGAGACCCTAACAGTCCCATGGCTCAACTAATCTGGAAGGTAGGTCCAGATCTGTTCATCTAGAGATACAGGAGACCTGACAGTGGATGACCATCCATTACAGCCTTCAGATCAGGGGCAACCCTCTGTATCCACAGAGGTGGTTGTGCTTGTCAGTTTAAGTAAAACAGAGATGGTGGTAAATAAGAAACCATTCCCCAAAGCTCATCTATCCTTGGAAACCAGAAAAATGCTTTTTTAAATGATCTACTGGCAGTCAGAAGGTATTTCTAAATCCTGAGCACTAAAGGGCATCAACAACTCTAACTTAACCTGGCCTATGGTGAAGAATTCAGCTAATAGGTGCTTACAGCAGGAACAGAACCAAAACTGGAACGATCCACATGAATATCAAGGTAACTGCCTGCAATTTAGAAGCTTATCTGCAAGGACCATGACAACCAGTCTCCCAGAAGCTGTTCCACTTGACAAGTTCTCCATATAAGAATGCATCCCTAGTTTTCCAAAATTCTCCCATTTCATACAAGAGTTTTCTTCTTAATAAAGTGACCTAATCTGGAGTGTGATGTCTATATCTCTCCTGAGGCCAAAAGGTGGCACAGAGTCTAACAGATGTGAAAAAAGTTATCAATTTGGCGAGACTGATAGGCTTACAATCCTCTATACTTAAAACAAGATTTTCAACACAAGCTACTTATGAAATAATAAATCTTTCATCAGACTGTGTAGGACAGTGTGCTCCCAGGTATCGGAGATCAAAACCAAACCCTTAATGTCTGCCACTCTGGAAGTTCATTAAATACCATTATATGGCACCCAAGGTTTAGGTTTAAAATGTGTGTTCATTTTCATCCAAGAGACAGCTACAAGTATAGGCAGAATATGTGTCACAGTTGGCTTGCCTAGCGTATCCTGCATGAATAGTCAGCAAAAAAAGCTAAGACGTTTACAGATTTTAAAAGCCTACCAACAGCAATACATGAACTATAATGGCAAGACAAAGGTTCACACCAAAGGACATTGAACTTGATAAAGGTGTCACTACTCAGTTACACCCTTACCATGTGTATTTTCCTCATGAGAGAATGTATTTAATGCTTTCTCCAATTTTCTCTAGAAATGAGTCTTTTGCTGAATGACAGATAAACCCCACCAAAAATTTTAAGACTGATTTTATTACTCTCATCATCCAATCCTCTATAAAAAGGCAACATTTCCAACATGAAAATATTTTAGCTGGCATGTTTTAAGTTAAAGTAGTATTTCTGCCATTGTTTGGGGGAGGAAGGCAGGAAATAGAAATGAAAAAAAGAGTTTTTAAATCCCTGTTGCATTATCCACCAGATGTAAGTGAATAATGACTAATATGTCTGCTGCCTCAGCCTTAATCTTAAAACAAATGATAGTATTCAAATATAATATTTCACACAATGTGGACTGATAACAGATTTTCCTTTCTTTATTTCTCGAAGACTCTGTGAACGACACAATACAAAGTACAATGTATTTAATGAAAGGTTTCCAGGCTGATTTCCCTACAGGTTATTTTCTTCCTTTTCTCTGGAACCCACACACGGGGCACTGCAGGGACCAGGGCTGTATATAAATATAAACTATGAGCCAGTATCAGAGCTGATACCCTTCTCCTACAGGGGCAACTGAATTATTAGATCTGTGTCGTGAGTGTTTTTTTTTAATATGCCATTGTTCCCACTTGAGCACATTACATTTTCCATATCCACTTTTAAACCAATATAACCTTTTTTTCCATGTTCATAATGTTCATGCTGTACATTAACAGGCAGAAAATCCAATAGCTTAACTCATCATATAGTAGTTATATGTAAAGCTTGGTGGATGAAAACCTTTTGCATTTTCCCCTCTTTGAACAGATACTACACTGAAGTTGGCTAAAACCCCAGGAAAAAAAAATACACCTCATGGGAAACTATACTAATATTTTCTTCTTTTATGATTGACCACAAATCCATTTTGAACATTACACATTTTTTTAAAGTTTATTATTACTCTGGTTCAACATCTTCTAGCCCAAAAAATTGAAGGTGCTGGAATCTTTTGGTCTGGAAGATGTGTTTGCCAATTATTTTTACACTAGTGCACATAAACAGGGAGGGCTGGATCTTAGGTATGAGTTATACATTCCTGTACAAAATAATTGTATATTCTATGAAGACTGATTCTTTTTCTGGAGAAATATACAACAACACAAGGGAAATCTTGTACCAGCAGCATAACTGAAGTGGCAAGACACAATATTAGAAAAACAGAGCTGCTTTCATTACTGTGATGTTGTGTGTCAGAATGTCTCTCCGTAATGAACCTGTTTGCAATAAGACTCCGGTGCAAAGAGGCTATTTAGAGAGACTATTGTGTCTATAGCAGGTCCTTCAAATATCTTCCCACCATTAGACATGCCACATTGACCAATTCTGTCCTGATTGCTGCTCTTTTTTACTATCAAGGGACATTCTTGCCCAGACAGACGGATGGATCAGACACTGCAGTTCATAAAATGTTTAACACACACACACACACACACACACACACACACACACACACACACACAGTGGTAAAAGCCACAGAGCTCCAGATCACACAGTGAGTTGAATGTGGCAGTGTCATATGAAAGCTTATGACTTTCCTATATCAATGAAAGGATTTAAGTTAAACTTTGCTCGACCTGTCTGTCTGTCACTCTCAACAAAAAGCCCTTTTTCCCTTCTTTTAGTATATGCCCATGCCCATTGCTCACATGGGAACACTTCAGGCAAGTGTTTTCTGTGTCATAAGATTTCTTACTCTGTTGAGATTTCTTTCCTAATTGCTGACAAGAAAAGGAGACCACACATGTCATGCCCTCAAAAAAATGGGTGAGGGAGAACACAACAACAATGATAATAGTCAAAATGGCTTTCTAAAAAAATTTGAAATTCCAACTGACAGTGACAGCCTCAGAGAACAAGGGACTTGTCTCTACAATATAGCTGAGACATCTTTGGCTAAATTAGCAGGCTTTTTACCAAGTCTAAACATGAGAAGCTCAGGTGCTTAAAAAAAACTTCCTGTTCATCTTATCGGTACTATATGTTCCTAGCAGCAGCCAAGCGTTGCTGTGGCCTCACCTTTCACACACCTATAGCCCTTTCCCTCTTGTGCTTTTTTAAATAGTGTATCCTTTCTATTCTAATACAAATAATATACCTCCCAGCCAGCTTCAAAAGGTTTCATAACATCTCCCCCATTTCGGCCGTCAAGTAGAAAGAACTTCAAACCCAAAGATCCAAATTGCCAGTATACTAATAACTGTAACAACTACTAGTTATATCAGATAAGGAACCAGAGAACTGCGCACTGAACTGAATCCCATGAATCAAATGAATCCAATGGCAGTTTCAATTCACATTATTTTAAAATTTCTCTCTCACCTCCTCCTCTTCTCCAGACTCAACCTCATGCTCTAGCAGACAGGACATATCTGTCCTGTAGCTCTGATTTCCAAAGCCATTTGGAATATCTATGATTTCATAGTATTTTCTCATCCAAGTTCTAAATCCCCACTGTGATAAATCCTCTTTAAAACTACTTTGAACACTTATTGAAAACACATAAGCATTTCTTAATTGAGATATTTGACATCATGAACCTATTTAAACACAGTGAGGCTCTGCCTGCGGATTTAAGAAGTAGAGGAATGGGTCTAGAGAGATGGGGTGGCAATCGCTTTATTTTTTTCTGCAGGGAAACTAAGACTGTAAGAATTTACAGAAACTTATCTTGGACTGAACAACCCAGGACCCTAAACTAAGACTCCAGACAACGTGTCTACTGGTCTTGCTCACAACAAGCTACAGCTCTGTATCCAATCACCCTCTCGTATTTTGACAACAAGGGTTTTTGTTTGTTTTTTAAGTAAGTGACTGCTCTACTAAAGTATGCTCAGTTGTCATCTATCATGCGTACTAGTGTAAAGAGTAAAAGAATACAAATAATTACAAAGAGTACAGATAATAAAAAAATGATTTTTATGTTCCCTTAGAACAATTATTCTGAATGAATGGTTTCAGAACCAGCAGTTTCAGTGTTATCTGGGGATGCGTTAGAAATGCAGATTCTCAGGCCTTGCCCAAGAGCTACAGAATCAGAAAATCTGGGGTAGGATCCAGCAGTCCCTAATTAAGCAAGATCTCCAAGTAATTCAGATGCATGGCCAAGTTTAATAACCATGGCTTTAGAATATATAATATGACATACTTCATATTAAAATTATTTAAAATGGCTAATGCTCCTTAGGGACATAATCAACTGGCTATAGGCCAAAAAACAGACCCAAAAGGAGAAAAGACAGTCCTGGATTAAAAATAACTTCAGGAATATCCCAATTTGGGCAACAGACAATTATTTATAAAGACGTGTCTTGTGATTGTACTATACAATACAAACCCCTCCAATCATTCTTTTGTTTGGAAGCAAGCAATCTCTTTTAAAATAATTAATGAAAATAAATATTTAGATAAACCAAAATTTGAGATAAGGCAATGGAAAATATCATGGAAACAAATGTAGTCATAAGGATCAATTGTGAAATGGAAAGAGATGTTAACCAACATGCAGAAATCATTATTTACAAGTTAAACTCAGGACAAAAGAAGGCAGAGTTTTGCCAAAGTAAAATGAAGGTGGGTGTATGAGGAAATTAGGAAGCCAGCAGCAGATAACAGCACAGTAAGGAAGTGCAAGAAGAGAAAGTACTGTCACATGAGCGGGTGGTAACATTACCAAAGACCTGCGGAAACTAAGAGAAACAAGTTTGAACTGGACCTGGCATCTAACCTCAGGAAAATTATTTCATGACAACTGTTAACTCAGGAGGTAAAAACCATTATCAGAATAACTCATGACTTTCAAATCAAAGCCAGCACTGTAAAAATAACCAAAAGTTAGATACAACCTAAACATCCATTCGAAGAGGGCTGGTGACAGTAATCGTCCTTCTCCCATACCACAGAATTCTACGAGATCATGAAAAATTACTTACATGATACTAACACTAAAAAACACCTACACTGGCAAGTGGAAAAAAGCATTTAAACAAAACATACAGTATCACTCAACTTCGTTTATAAAATATGGACACATACATGTATACAGGCATTGAAGACTGGAAAACCATAAACCACAGCAGGTAATTAGACTGCAACTGCATTTTAAGTCCTTCTATTTACTTCTCTGATTTTTAAATTTTCTTTTTTTAAACGAACAATTATTACTTTCATAATGAGAAAATATAAAGATACAGACACACAAATGTTTTAGGGGGGGAAAGGCAACAAGTGATCACCCTTCTACAGGCAGGAACCCAAGGAAGTACTGCTACTAGGCAGAGGTGTTAGATCAGTAGCACAATTCCAGAGCCTTCACAAAAACAGGACTATGAGGCAAAGATACAGACTTTGGGAAAGAAAAAACAAAAACAATCAACCTCGAAACTACAGCCAATCATCATAATGTGTCAATCCTTCTTTTCAGAAAAAAAAAAGGGGAGGGGGCTGATATCAAACTCACTTAAGCCACTGCATACAAACCATAATCCAAATGAAAATGGAAAGGACATGGTTGATTAAGTGCACGTGATGTGCCAGACACGTTCACACATCTCCTGTACCCTTCCTGACGACTTGCAAGGCATCATCTCTAAGGTGATAAGAGGAAACAAGCACAACAGGATATTTCCACTACACCAGCTCCAAAAGGAGGCCTTAACACAGTTCCTGAAGTGGTACAAGCTGAAATTTGGGGTGTTCAACTTCAGAAAGGAGTCCATTATCCTTTGTGAAATACAAAAATATTGTAGGAGGGAAAGATGGGAAAAAAGGGAAGACGGCGGGGGTCTGATGTTAGACAGCAATGCAGGCTACGTTAAGGACTTGTGACTCCCAATGGAAAATAATATTTTTATAAGTGGTCTGACTTATATCAGTGCTTCAGGGGATGGTGGTGGTAAAGAACTGACCAAACAAAAGATACTGCTTAGATAAGGTACCCAAGATATGGAGTCCAGAGCAGATTTAAGAAGTATTAAACAGGTAGAACTGACAAGATGTTCTGACTGATGTGATATTCTTCCCTTAGACCCAACAACCATACAAACTTAATTCTAAACTTAGCTATATATACTTTCTAAACTTTTAAATATTCTAAACTTATTTTTATGCATGCTAAATTTATAAATATAAATTAATAATTTATATTAATCTAAACTTAATAAATATATACCTTACTTATATATACCACTAATGAGCTTTGAAAGCATCTCCAATTTCAGGTCTTGTGACTTAACTTCTTCCTTAGTCTTTGCCTTTGTAGAGCAAACCTACCCAAATGCATTTAGATATTAAAAAGTATTTGTTCCATCAACTGACAGATGGATAAACAAAATGTGATATATACATATGTCATGTATATACCCCAAAATAATGAAGTAGTATTTGTTAAAAAAAATAAAAGGAATGAAGTACTTATACATGGTACAACATGGATAAATAGTGAAAATATTAGTAAATGAAGGAAGAGTCACAAAAATACCACATAAACTATAATGTGATTCCATTTCTACGAAATGTCCAAAATAGGTAAATGTGCAGAGACAGAAAGTAGTAAATCAGTGGCTACCTACAGCTGCAGGGGTGAGGGCTAAAGGGTATGAACTTCTTTTTGAGGTTGATAAAAATGCTGTAAAATTGATTGTTGTGATGGTTACACTCTGAATATACTAAAAACCATCGACACCAACAAAAATACCCTAGGTAGTGAATTGCATGATATATTCTATTACAATAAAGCTATTGTTTTTGAAAGTGTTTTGTTTTGGGGGGATATTTATTGAGAATAATGCTCTGGGCATGAAGGTGGATACAGGATGAGGAGATGAAGGTGACATGACTTCAGCCCTGAAACAGTACAAAAGCTATAAAAAAGTAAACCCTCTGTGAGCCAATTGGTTCCTATTGTTAGCATCTTCTACTTGGTTCTGGGCAAAATAACCCTCTCTTCACATCTTTACGAAGAAAAGCTCACCTTAGAAACAGTTCCATTTTTCTTTTGATTCTTAACTTCACCGAGGTATTTATCTAATAAGGTATATTCCAAGTTACTGATGCTAAGTTACTTAATCATACAGTTAAAAAATACTTCCTATAAAAGATTTAATTCCTCTGCTTAAAAAAAAATCTCTGAATAAAACATTTCAAGAGACATGAAGTCACTCCAAAAACACGGACACAGTAGTTTCACATTTATATCAACCATGCAACAACACTAGCCTTACATTTCATGTCCAGCCACATAACATCTAGTTCCACCTATGCTTTTCCTTGTGTAGATGGAATGAGATTCATTTCCAAATCTCTTCTTAAAGCAGGTGTCTTGGAGAGCACTGATCTGAATGCCAAAGATTTGAAAATCTAGATTCAAGACCTCATGTTAGGGCTGGGCTGACTTTTGGGGGGAAGGTAGTGATAAACAAGTAGTTTGTATCTACAAAAAAAGAGGCAAAAAATAGAATAAATAACCTATCTTTTTAATGCTGTAGGGAAATAATCAGAGACTTCAAAAGTTTAAAACAAACATTCACTGCAGCAATATTTAAAATAGCAAAAAGTTGAACATGATCTCCTTTCCAGTAATGAAGGCTCTATAACTAAATAATGTTTCATGACAGAATACTATGTGGTCATTAAAACTCTTATTTTACAAGTATCCCAAGGCTATGAAAACAGTTAATGTGACTTTTACATTAAGTACAACATTTCAGTTACAAAAAAATCATGTTAGGTATTATCTCAATTTTATTAAATTAAAGATGCATACAAAAAAAAAAATCTGAGCCCTGACTGGTATGGCTCAGTTGGTTGGAACATCATCCCATAGCAGAAGTATTATGGGTTCGATTCCTAGTCAGGGCATGTGCCTGGGTTGTAGGTTCAATCCCCAGTCTACCTGCATTTAATCTCAGGGCTGAGCACATGTGGGAGGCGACCAATTGATGCTTCTCTCTCACATAGATGTTTTCCTCTTTCCCTCCCTCTCTTCCTCCCTCTCTCTAAAAAGCAGTAAAAAATGTCCTCAGGTGAGAATTTAAAAAATTTTTTTAATTATTTTTTTTAAAAAGAAAAAAACCCTGAAAGAATACTTATAAAATGACAAGATGATCTCTAGGTAACATGATTACAATTGATGTTTAATTGTTGGTAGTATACACAACTCAAATTTTCTAAAATAAATGAGTATTTCTGTTACAAGAGGAAGAAGGAATCAAATTTATAGTCATTTCTCACTTCTCACCAAAGTAAAATACAGAAGAAATATTTTGTAATCTAAAATGAGAGTTCTGGTTGTCTGAATTTTAGTTGCCTACACTTTTAACATACTAGTATTCTAATGTGCTGACTTCTCTCTTTACGTTGGACTTTCACCACTGCTGTTGCTTGTGCCAGGATCATTTCTTAACCACTCTTCCATACCCCTTCACCTGGATAACTACGAAGAATAAGGAGACAGAGGTGTCAGTTCCACCAGGAAGTCTCTGGCACTCCTGTAAGTGCTGATGGACGTAGGGTTCCACTGCATTTACTGCATGGTGCTGTGGTTGCCTGGTTTCATATTCCCCAACCCCTACCAATACTAAGATACTTTGAGGGCAAGAAAGAAATATTTGTTTTGTTCATCACTACATCCTCTATATATCGTTGCATAGTATGAACTTGATAATGTTTTTGAAAAAAATGAATTTATGTATCAATGGATCAATGAAGAAGTATACAATCTATCACAGAAGCTAAGCATCTCTAATTCTTAGAAACATTTACTCTCAAGTAAACCAGGGGTATGTGTTTCATGTAATGAAAATATCGGAGTGTAATCATTCAGTACTTTAAGCAAAAGACAGACAGCTCTGATGTTGCTCCTGTGTTTATAGAGTCCAAAAATCTGAAAGCAGGAGTCTAGTGTAGTAGAAAGTTAAAGGTACCTAATTACAGGGTATTAAATATGTTAATGTCTTAAATACACAAACTGCAAAAAAACAGAAATATGGTGTCAGTAAGAGAAACAATTAAAATAGAATTATACCATATTTCTTGAACTTGGTCCCCAAAGATCAGATTTGGATGTTTCATAAGCTTTAAAAAAGTAAATAAAACATTACACACACAGATCACCATAAATCTCAACTTAACCATTCAAATTAAATCTAAACACAAACATAACCCTAAAACCTCCTCCAATCCCACAAATACTCAGACAACCAAAACCTGATTTCCAGGACAGCAGCTTTACCACATGAGCACAATATTTACGCTGCAGAGATAAATTACACAAATTACAATAATTTATGCTTATGTTATATCTAAGCTTACTCCTTTGCATATTACAGGGTTCAAGAGTCTAAAAATTTACCCAAAGCTCGGACTATCTAATGAAATAGATATATTCTTTAGGACACATTTAATATTGATTTAGATTTAAGATCTATTGGGGAAGAGTTGATAAGAACTTCAAACAATATGCACTGCTTTATATTATCTGCTTAGCACTTGAATATAATAGCTATACAAAAAAATCAAGTTAAGATTAATTCACAAATTAAACCTTCACTTCATTTAAACTACCATTATACTCACTTTCCTTTCATGCTGTTAAAAAATGTTTTAGAAAAGTAATACAAATCAAACTCACTTTCCTTTCATGCTGTTAAAAAGTGTTTTAGAAAAGTAATACAAATCAAACACCAAGGCCGCGTGGAAACTAGATCATCACTAACCTTAGTTATACAACCATCCAATTATTCAAACGTGTGCTGATAAATTTTCCAAATATGAGTTTTAAAACTCATTTAAATTTAAAAAA
Organism: Macrotus californicus; assembly: GCA_007922815.1. NCBI lineage: Eukaryota > Metazoa > Chordata > Mammalia > Chiroptera > Phyllostomidae > Macrotus > Macrotus californicus. The sequence goes on along the minus strand of VMDR010007515.1, from coordinate 20,742 downwards.
ATTTTATACATGTATAAAAAATTGGAAGATTTTAAAAAATAATTTAAAGTTTCAAACACAAAGTGACACATCAACTAACACTAGACTAGCATCCATTTTTCTTTTTCCAGGTTTGTCAAAAATTCAAAATTTTTGGTTAAAACCCTACTCAAAGAGTGCAGAAGAGTATCACGTGAATAAGAAACAAGCATGCCCGTCTTTTTAGTCCAAGAGACTCGGCTGCAGTGCACGTCCAGCACTGGCAGTTTGGAGAGCACAGTCCCAGTTGTGGAGTGCTCACGGACCGGTGGGGAAGACAGATAATTAGGGTTCAGGGTGCTCTGTGCGATTCTGCCCAGAGCTCTCTGTAGAGGTCCAGTGCTACTTTTGTCACTGAGTACTTGGGCACCTACAACCACTAAAAATAAATAAGACAAAGCACTTTCAAGAATTTTTTAAAACCTACTCTGGAGTATCATCCATATGTGCAAATAATTGCTCCACATAGTACACAGCACTAAGTGCCTTCGAGAGAAGGACTGAAAAACAGAAGGCACATCTGGGAAAGACTATGGCTAGGACACAATGATAGAGAGTATATCAGGGAGAGGTGGAGGTAGAGAGATAGACAGGCTGGCCAACTTTCAAGGAGGACCTTGAACACAGAAGGGCTTATTCCAACCAGAAAGTGTCTGAAATAGATGAAATTTGAGGGCTGAATAGCAATAAAGTCAGAGATGTTTTTAAAAGCCTCCAATTGGGATCTTTCATTCTGGAGGGAGTTTGAAGGTAAACTAACCAGTTGCTGCAACCAGCTTGTAGTAGGTAAATAAGACTGAAGAGGAGTAGAAGAATGATAAGGCCCTGGCCAGGTGGCCCAGTTGGTTGGAGTATGGTCCTGTACACCAAAACGTTACCTGTTTGATCCGGGTCAGGGCACACTGCTAGGTTGAGGGTTTGGACTCAGTCAAGGTATGTACAGGAGGCAACTGATCAGTATTTCTCTCTCACATTAATATTTCTCTCTCCGCCTCCCTTCCTTTCTCTCTAAAATCAATCAACATATCCTTGTGTGAGAATTTAAAAAAAGAATGGTGTAAATTCACTTTATAAACCACCTTCCCCCATCCAACTCCACAGTAATCATAATGAGACTTTTTATTTTTTTAAGGAGGGGGAAGTTCCAAGGGGCAATGCAAACTAAAACAACCATCTTATAGAATTTGGCAAATGATGGCAGTGGGAGAAGAAACAGGAAGAAAATGATGAATTAGGTTTTTAAGCCTGTGAGCCTGTGAAATCCAACTCCCACTAGGTAGAGCTAATCTGTGTCCTTATGTAAGCTTGGCATTGCAATGTAAGACTAAAAAAGTTCTAAAAGAGTTTAAAAAGTTCTACAACAACTGGGAGGCCACTGAGAGTGTAGCTGAATCAAGTGACTAATTAAGGTGATAAAAGCTCTTACTACAGTTTCTTGAAGGAAACTATTCAAGAGTGGTGGGTTTGGCTGGGGTGGGGGGAGAGTGATGGGGAGAAAAGTCAAACTGTAATTGAACAACAATAAAGTAATTTAAAAAAAAAAAAGAGTGGATGCAGGTTTGGTAAGGCCTAACGCTTATACACTGTTGGGGCCCACTTTAATAAAAAGCATATAAAAATACATGCAAACTTTATAAAAGAAATGAACCATGTGAACACATTTGTTGGGGCCTTCCCATGGCCTTGAAGGAAAATTTCGCTTGCACACATGCTATTCAGAAGAACAGTCCTAAAGCTCCATGGCCGTCTGAGAAAACTGAAGGGGAGGTGCAGTCTCAGAAATCCAACCCTTCCACTGTGACAGGAAGGAGCAAGCTTTCCTGGACAGCACCAAAAGAGTTAAAATTACCCAAGAAAATGCAGGCAGAAAGAGATGAGTGGCTCAGACTGGCTGATTACTCTTATAAGGATCTCATTTGACAGGGATGAAATACAAAGAAAGTGTGTGCCAGTTTTTACAGAAAACATATGGGAACTTACCTAGGGAAATTTGCTTTCTCTTAACCAAACAAGGAGTCTTTTCAGGTATTCTGAGTTGAAATTGAGAAGGACATTTTTAATTATAGAGAATGTGGAGAAAGAGCAAGCCAATGTAGAATGGTGACCATAATGCATTAATATTCAACGTTATTCCTGGGTAAGGCCGGTGGAAGAGGCCAGAACAAGAGTTAACTTTTTACAACGACCCTCTATACAAGGGACAAAGAAAAGAAGGAAGGGAGAAGGAGAGGGAGGAAAGAAAAAAGAAAGCATCAGCCTCTGCACTTGAATAAGCATGTATGAGAAACTTTGTTTTGAAAGGAAACATCAACAAATTAATTTATCCCAAAGCTATGGCTCCTTAAAAAGAATACAACCGATCTGAAATGTAAACTGTCAAGGCATGCGATGAGCTCCCTTTTCTGTCCCAGATACCCTGTGTAACCAAGGTTCCATGTGAATAAATTCTGGGAGCATGCAAATTCTTCAACACACTCACTCAGCTCTGAACCCCCAGCTGCTGAGGGAGAGATGCCCTGCACCCAATGTGGAGGGCTGAGCCGTGGTGGGTATAGGTGGGACAGCAGGACCAAAATCACAAAGGTCCAAATCCCTAAGAGAAGGTCTTCGACCAGCACTGCAATATCCCCAATCCCATGATAGTTCCCTTTCTGCCCCCAGCCCAAAACTCAACTCTCCCCCAGCTGATTGAGCAGCTTCTCCCCTTCCCAACTGCTACTAGGAAGAGACTTGAAAGAGCAAAAGACCAGACAATCAATGATCATACAGGACAGGATGGAGAACAGTAAAGGTGATTCTAGGCTCCCCTGGGAATAATAAAGTGACAAGAGGGGACAGAAAGAGCCAATTAGTACATTCCCAGGCAAGAGGGAGCTGAGGCCAAGGAAAAGAATGGAATTAAATAACAATTTTGCCAGGCTGCCTACTTCAGCGACATTATTCTTCACTGATATGAAACTGACAGGCAACCAAGACACAGGTACAAAATTGCAAGAGTGACAGGGGCCACTTGGGAGCAGGGAGGGGGAGGAGGGAAGAAGGGGGGAGGGAACAAGGACAGCTAATTCTGCCTCCACCCTCCCCTGTGATCCTGAGTGAGTCATCCCAGAGCCCTCTTTAGACTTCATTCCTCTTAACTATAAAATTAAGAGCAGAGGAGTGACACAGTTCCCATGAGTCCTTGCAGTGCTACACTCCAGAATTCTACGGACAGCATGGTGTACATAGAAGAGCGTGGACTAAGGAGCCAGACTACCGGGGTTTGAATTCCAGCTCTGCCAGTACCAGCTGTGTGATACCGGGAGTTACCTGACCTCTCTGTAACTCGATTCCCCCATCTATGAGAAAAAACACTCTAACTCAGGGAGCTGTCCTGGAGATCAAATGCTATGACAGCTGTAATCATGCCTGTGGGTACAGGCCTTTGTGTGGTCCATCACCTTTCTCAGAAGTTCTTCCTCAGAAGGCCAAATGCTCTATCCACCACATCCGAGTGCTTCCTTCCTAAGCCAGAGGTGGACATTATTAATCAAGTAAAAGTTCTCCCATTAGCCTAGATGCAACCCCAGAATCCTGACTAAATCAGATCTCCTACAAAGATGAGTCAGCCATACGTTAAATATGGATGATATTGTATTCCTTCATCTCTACTTCGATTCTGTAAGGTTCAAACTGGTTCAAGTGTAGCACCCATAAAACTTCCTCGGGTGGAAAGGATCTTTACAAAAGAGAATCCCAGCCTGTAGATATTTTACCATTGAACTCTGACTTCCAGCACCGTGGACCAAGAAACCATAGCTTCTCTAGAGATGTCTACATCGCTGTCTGTGGAAAACTGAGTAATCATGGATGAACTGAGTTAGCTGATACTGCACAAAGAGGACACTCTTCATTTTATAGTCCACTGTGCAAACAAGGTGTTGGAAACAAATTCTTCGTGACAATGTGGCAGGTTGAAGAGAAAAGGGAGCCCTGTAAGCAAGGTCAGTGTTTAGCAAATTTGACTCAGGCAAAGATCAGAGGATACAGGAGGAAAGAAAATAACTCCTTCACATGGCCACTCCCTGCTGGACCTCACCTCAGACTAATCCCACACTCCCTGCCCCTCCTCGCAGGAAACAACAGTGCCTCCCCCGCATTTGTTGTCACTCCTGTGCTCCCACCTTAGTTGAGGCAATTCCACCTCCTACACACTCGTCAAACCAAGCCCCTCCTCTGCAACCCTTCTCCATTATCAGTTGGCTAGATTATAGTAAAAGTCTCTAGTCTTGCTCCTCTCAAATCCATCCCACGATCAAATCTCTCAGATAATACTCTTGTTTAAAATCCAAAGGCTTTTTTTCCCATGCAATAATATGGATGTATCTCAAAAGTACTATATTAGGTAACAGAAGCCAGACTTAATAGATTACATACTATATGATTTCATTTATATGACATTCTAATAAAGGCAAAACTGTGAGGACATCAGTGGTTATCAGGGGTTAGAATGAGAGGAGGAGTCAGTCTCTCACGAGCACCAAGGGTTTGAAAGGGTGTTGTAAATGTTCTTCATCTGGACTGTGGTAGTGGTTACAGGGCTTATATCAAACACCCCAAATGATATACTAAAATGGGTCAATTTTATTATGCACAAATTGTAACTTAGTTTAAAAGAAATTGGAGGAAAACCACAAGGGCTCTCCCATTGCCTAAAGGTTCCCTGGCATCACTGATCTGTCCCCCCCTATCTTGCCTTCCACATTCAGGCAACAATCAACTTTTTAAAATACCCAGTACTCCCCAGGCAGAACTTTCTCACCTCTTCAACACAGCTTTTCCAAATTAACTCCTAAGTCCTCCAGGCTGTCTCCCTGCCTCTCCCAACCCTCACCCTCCCACACGAAGATTAGATGTCCTTCATATAGGCTCTTATAATGTCTGTTTTTTCCCCTATCATTGCATTCAAACAAATGTATTATGTTCTGGTATAATGCTTTTGTCTTTCATTGATCAAATGAAATGTAAATTCTTTGAGAAAAAGGACTACTTTTTATTCACATATGTTTATGCAACCTGGCACATGGCAGACATGCAATAAATCTATGTTGGAATAATGTTTCATAAGGCATCATTGTATTCCCACCACTTACAAGAGTGCCCATTTGGCTCAATAAATACAGGCAGCTCTCACTTTGCATAGTAATGCAAGACCATAAAAACAATCATGCAAGCTGAAACCATGCTAGGCGATCTTAATAATCAATTGGGAAATTATGATTTTTCTATGACCTTTGACATTCTTGTCAAAAACATTAAAAACTCTCTTATCAGTTATAAATGTATACAAAAATGGAAAGAAAGTAAACCATTTGTTTAGGGCATTGTAATTCAAAACATCAGAAACTTTGAGAATAAAAGTGTTTTATTTCTTTATAAATTAAAAATATCAAACGAGCATCTTCTGTAGGCCTTGGTGAATTGGCATATGCCTATCTCAGTTTGGATCAGCCTCCAACATTTTATCCTTTGTGCTTCCGTTGCTGTGCAACATCCCTAAAGAGTTCCTTTACTAGGAAGTTTTTTGCCAGCCTCCTTTCTTCGACATGTCTTCATCCTTTTCGTCACAATCACTTTCCTAATTTACAGTAAGTTATTCTTTGCCAAACTCCCCTGGCCGCACACAAAGACTCTAGAACAGTGTTGACTCTCCCTGATCAGCTATTTTTTGTGGAACTCTATTCACCACTGGTTCAAATTTCACTTCCAGTGTTACCGCTTTTCACTTCTTTGCTGCATTTTTATCTTCGTCAGCCAATTCCCTCTTTAAATCATCCGTTTTCACAAAATGTTACCTGAGTTTATATTTAAAGAGACAAGGAGGCAACACAGCTATACCCTTCACTGTCTGTTCGTGAACCAAACAGCGAGGCGTGCAAGCTGTACTTTAGTATGACTGCTCGTGGTTAATATAACATTGTGACTGAAATTTGAACGGTGTTGTTGGGGGACAGTGTTTTTTAATTCACCATAACAATTGAAATTTTGCATACTGGAACCATACAGAGGGAGAAATATCTGGATTTCATAAATAAATAATTTCAGAATGAATGAACTGGCTCACCATTGGGCCAGCTATAAGGAACAGGAATTTATGCCCTTCCCATCTATACCTTCTACTTTATATAACATCACAAAAAAATAGGGCAATTTCCTAAAGACCCAATTCACAATCAAGTGTAACACATTAAGAGGGGAGGAGATATCTAGATTATAATCCCAACTCTATTAGTAACAAAATTACACACTGATACTATGACTCTATGACGTGCTCTATAAAATACGGTTAATAATATTCCCTTCTTCACAGGGTGCTTCTGAGAGCCAAAGGAAAAGCAAATTTTAAAAAGAGTGCCGGCTTGCAAACCAAAGGGTTGCTGGTTCAATTCCCAGTCAGGGCACATGTCTGGGTTGCAGGCCAGGTCCCAGGGGGGGGGGGGGCGTTGCAAGCGACAACCACACATTGATGTTTCTCTCCTCTCTTTCTCCCTCCCTTCCCCTCTCTTTAAAAATAAATAAATACATAAAATCTTTTTTTTAAGTCATTTGAAAAATTCAGCTACATACCATCATATCAGCTACACACTTAGTAAACATGCACCAACACTATCGTACGAACTTTAGATAAATTTTCTCATAGAATTCTCACAAATACCTACGAGGTAAGTACCATTTTAGTCTCCATTTCACAGAATACTGACACATACAGAAGCCAGATAACTTGTCCAAGGACATGCAAATTATACGCAGTGAAGCCAGTATTTGAACTCAAGCAGTGTCACTCCATAGGTCAAGTTCTTCAAAACTTTTTTACTAACTTATCTAGTTTTCTCAGAAAGTGTCAATGAGTGACAGGGTCACTGAGAAGGGTAAAAAACACTGACTCCTAGAAGTTGAACTAACCTAATTCACTATGACTAAACACAGTAATACTGGGACATTTACAGGTTTTTGGCAAAAGGACAGATGCACAATGTCCAAAGATCCAAGGAGCTCAGACCATTCCCAGACTATAGATAAAGAACCAAAACAGTAGGTGGTGGTGGGAGTGGGAGGGTCAAATATATTCAATTATTTTATGCTAAGAAGTAAAATCATAAACAACAGAAAAGAACCAACAAAGAAACAAAATTCACTTTGCAAGAATAGTGAAGAAATTGTATTTATCATGAATATATAAAAAACGAAGAACACCACAAAAACAAGCCATGTAGCACCAACAAACTTCACTGACATTTTCACTGCCAGGGCCCCTGAAAGTTAACAACAGTATTTGCTGAGGTCTGATTTCACAAGAACTCCCTCGTGGGACAGGAACACGAGAGCCTAACAAGGGTGTATGATACAAAAGCAAAGGGATTAATTAACTAAAATAAGTAGATTCCTCTCTAAATATAATCCACTCATAACAACACATTTAGAACATTTCTATCTCATTAGAGGTATTAAGTGTGAAAGATTCTTGATACCAAGCAGTCCTAATTATAATCCATCTTAGGAAATAAAGTGAGTTTTCTTTACTAAAAGGGAGAATAAACTGCAAGAAACAGGTTAAGTAACAGGACAGTCCACAAAGCCAAACATCAAAACAAACCTTATAGCTCAAAGAAATATCAATACAGCTGAAAACTGAATAACCATATTAATAAGAATGTATTTTTAGACTATTTAGCAACACCTCTTTGTTCTCTTATTATCAAGCATATCTTTCTACCATCAAACCTTTCACCAAGGGACTTCCAGTGCTGAGAAAGAGATGGTCAACAAGGTGACTTCCCTGGAAGGAATAAACTTCTTTGGGGGAGGGTCAGTTCTAGTTTTCAATCCCACCAAAAAGGAGTACACGCCTCTCATCTCTGGAAACAGAAAATACTTGAAATGATACTCACAGTGATAGATTAAGAAATACTTTACAAATCTGAAGGGAAAATAATAGGAAGGGCATGATCAAAACATAGAAACATTTTATTCAATAGAAATTGGAGTTGTCTCAGGTAAGAGGAAGTTCAGTGTTTAAGAGCTTCAATAATTGCGAGCTCTCTCACAGGACAAGTAGTCAGAGGAGCAGCCTAGTGCTCGGTGTCACCCTCATGCTTGCTCTCTGCCTCACCACGCATCACAGCCAAAACTCAAGCAGTAGTTTATTTTTCATTCCAGATGGGAAACTTCTACTACTTTCTCCTAGAAGACTGCCTCCTACTAATTACTGGGCAAAATTCAGCCACATGTCTACACTTACACCAATCACTACCAAGGGAAATGACATTGTCATGATGAGTTTTAAAAATATTAATCTTGAGATATTTCTTATTCTTGCCAAGATCAAGGGCTTTCCTGTTCCTATCTCCCAACCCTAGCCACCTGGGAAGATAGGCAAGACAGCTTTTAGGGTAGACATCAGTATTTACCTCAATCATTTTTAAAAAATAATCTGACTATAAAAGGGCAATTTAAAGTAAAGAAGTCAACAGTTAACGCCACTATCTAGAGCTGGGTCCCTGTAAGTTCAGAGACCATTCTACCATAATACAAACAGGGGCACCAGAATGCAGTGAACTATTTTACTAGTTAGAAGAGTGAGAGCCGGTAAAGCAAAGTAGCTTTTAAAAAGCACAATTTCTCAGCCACCAGCATGGATCAGAAGAAACTGTGTCAGTTCTCTTCAATTTTATGCTTCCCAACATGATCTAGTTGACCAACCCTATTCAACCTCATCTCTCTTCTAAGTCTCTGCTTAGATGGAATGAGCGGGTGGGAAAGTATCTTTAAGTTTAGATGTATAAATCACTCCATTTTTGTGGGTTTTTTTAATTAGCTGTCTCTTTTCATTTAGGCAATTTTTCCCTTCCTTGAAAAGCAATCAATGTCAAATTACAGGAGCTTCTCTGATAAGAAAAACTCATGCAAGATACTGTCCTATATTCAGTTATAGGCATATGATAAAGGAAAATTCAAAATGCAACCACCTTTGAAAGCAAGGGCCATTCCATTTATATCTCACCTTTACAGACAGCATTCATCCTAAAATTGGAATCATTAGGCTGACCCCTATGTAAAACATAATAAGCAAATATGTGAAGTTTTTCTCATTTTTAAGCTAAACTGCCTCACATGCCCCTCCTGGACACACATCTTTTCCACCTCTGTACTTCTGGGTTATTCTTTTCCACAAAACACCTGCTTTGTGAATTAATGCTACCATTTCTGTCATTCAAATTTTATCAGATGAAATTCAGGTTCTGTCTCAAATGCCCGTTTCCCCCAGTGGATAAGACTTTGAATCATTCTTCACGGGGTTCACTCACTGTCCAACTCTCAACCTCCATGAGGCCTTTAGCAGACCCAAAAAAGAGGCAATGCTCTAAGTCCCCAGGACCAATGAGACTGAAAGAACAGCTGGCTGTAGTTGAAAATAGGACCACTGCCTACATCTTTCCTCACCTAGTTTTTTCCTTTAAAGCAGTGCAGGTAGAAAAGAATCAGCACCGGAAGTGGGAAGTCTCAAGAGAAGATGGTAAGGAGGATATACATCTGACTGGTTTCTCTGTACTCGAGATGCCTGATCTGCATGCATCTATATACCACAGAACAGACACAAACAAGTGATGGTTGCCAAATCTGACCTTTTTTTTTTTTAACACACTCCAGAAGTCACTGAAATACCGGAAACATTTGGGAGTCTGAGCCATCTGATGACAATTACAGGAATCCTGCAAGGGAAAAGAATGTTCGGAGAAGGCCAGACGGCTATGCAATTATAAATCCTACCTCAGCCCCAGAGTCCTTTCCCCTCACCCTCCACATCACTGCCAGTGAGAGGTGACTAGTGATGCTGTTACTGCACATTCCCAAGCCAACCCTAAGGGAGAGGCATGCTCTCACACTCTGCTCCAGAGAGCTCATCATGATTTTGGTTTGCTCGGTTTTCTCATCCTTTGAGGTAAGACACTTCATGATTGCCAAGAGTTTGGTTCCCAAGGATGTGGGACTTAGAGAAACCAAGACTTTTATAGCAAAGAGATGATTAAAAAGACAAACCACTGGAAACGAAAGCATGAAAGTAAAACTTTCTACCAAGTTCCTTTATTCCCTGAATTGATCCTTGCGGAATTTGGTGAAGGAGTTTGGGAAGTAAGAGTAGTGGTTAGGAGAAGAAAAGGAGCTAATATTCACTGAGCACCTCCAAGAGCAAGCCACTTTAAGGATCAAGAAATCTTACAAAGGAAGATTATTTACGATAGCCAAGATATGAAAACAGCCTAAGTGTCCATCAACAGTTGTACAGATAAAGAAACTATGGGTAGAATACTATTTAGCCATAAAAACATAAAACGTTGCCATTTGCAACAACATGGATGGATCTTGAAGGTGGATTATTCTAAGTGAAATAGGTCAGTTGGAAAAGTTTTAAATTCTATGATTTCACTCAGATGTGGAATATAAAAAAAGAGAAACAAATGAACAAATAAAACAAAACAGAAACAAAATTATAATACAGAAAACAGAATACTGGTTACAAGAGGGGAAGTGTAGGGCAAGAACAGAATAGGTAAAGGGGGTCAACTACATGGCTATGGATGGAAACCAGACTTTGGCAGTGAGCATGCTATAATGCATACAAATATCAAAATTATAAGGTTGTACACCTGAAACTTGTCTAATGCTATCAATGTTATCTCAATTACTAAAAACAGAAAGGAATCCTTGCAAAAAAGATAGCACCCCAATTTAATGAGAACGAAGATTAAGAGAAGCAACTTAACCAATGCCAAAGCTCTTTAATGAAGACGATGGGGTGGCAACCCAAGCCCATCTGACTCCAAAGCTCATGCTCTTTCTACAGAGCTTGTGAACAGCAAGTGCATCACACATAGAGCTGGACCTAGTACGACACAAAATGGCATTAACCAATAACTATCCTATCGAGGCACAACTGACGATTTCGTTCTTCTTAAATAATTTATATAAAGTATGAGAAGTTACAGGTAATTAGAAGAGAGTTAAAAATATATATGTAAAAATTTTAAAAATGTCTGTTATTAATCTACCCAGAGAACAGGTAACACTATTATTACTCATTCGGTATACTTCCTTTTAGTATTTCATATTCCATTTATATATATGCACACACTTTTTATATGCCACAAAGTTGGAGTCATACTACTTACAGCTTTGTATCTACTTCAATTAATATATTGTGAGTATATTCCCATGCCATCAAAAATTCCTTTAAAGTCAGAGATCTTTTAAATAATTGTATCAGAATAGATTTCATAACTAACGTCTTCCAACTTAAAGCCCTGTGTTGACAGGATTAGGAAACTTAAATACTTGAAATAGTATATATTCCACATAGATGTCTAAGGAAACAAGGAAGTTCAGGATACTGCTGAACAATGAATCATTATTACACAGAATCCATGCTGTTTCAAGAGGATGTATTTCAACAGAATCACATTCGATGAATCTTAGTATAAATATAATCAACACAAATACCCCAAATGTACAAAATTCAAAACTAGAACTGTAAATTCAATTATCTTATACCATGTCTTTTGTGGGTCTCTAGTGAAGTCAAAAGAACCAAAAGTTTTGGAATTTTCTTTAAGTAGAGTCATGATAAGTTGAATACTTGCTTCAATTTATTAGCAAAAGGTGGGCTTCTACAACATGGTGCATACCAAAGAATTGTTTGATTATCTTATAAAACATGGTGGTGGAAGTAAGAAAACAACAGTAAAAAGTAAAAATGATAATGATAATGAGGGTGGCTTTCCTTTATTATGTCTTTTTCCATGTCTGTCTCTGTGCCTAACCCTGAACATAGATTTTTAAAATTAGATTCTCTCTAAGTCCATAAGGTAGCTACTATTTGTATCCCCACAAAATAACAAGCAACTTGAACCCAGAAAGCTTGAGTTCAAGTCCATTCTTGGTTCTAGTGAGCTGACACTACTTTCATCTCTCTAACTACCCAATTCCTTCACTTACAATAGAAGGGCCGGGGCTGAGAGCATTGCAGGTTAAATGAGCTCTCAAGTTCTATGGATTTGACAATTACCTGCAAATATGTATGTGCCCCTCCCAACCCCTGGCAAACACACATTATTAAATGATCATGTCACTAAATGACATTATGGCTTCACAATCTATCACAACATGGCACACTAGAAAGTTATTAACAATCAACATGTTGATTTTAAAAAGAAACCTTTTTTGGCCTCCCAAGGTGTGCACTAGAAGTGTCACAAAAGACCAAAAGCTGAAGCTTGCCAATTCTAGAAATCTGAACCCTAAGATGCGTTAAATCTGTCAATATCTGGTATTTAGCTGCAAACTCTTGAAAAACTGGGGTTCCTTGCCACCCTGAAAGCTGGATGATTTAGTCATACAGCCCCACCGATAGTTGCCCAGGACAACCAAAACAAAAGGTACAAACTAGTCTGCCAGGGTAGGGCATGAACATGCATGCCAAGGAAAGGAAGGAGGGCTATCCCGCCTAAGAGAAGGCTGTCTCCAGAAGGAAAGCATCAGATCTCCATGGAGGAGGGGAGAAGGAGGCACAAGTCCGGATTTTATCTCACCCTGCTCCTGTGTATTAAGTTAATGTTTTAGCTCAGTGAAAGTAATTACCAGCCAGGCTCTCCAATCCATCAATTCACCCTGGGCACTCCTGCTGATGCTTTCTTTGGTCTCTAGGACCCAAGAATTCCTTTTGTTGATCTGGAAGTGTGAAAAAAAAAGCGGTTGTTACTAGTTTCTCTCTTTGAATTCTAAATTTCTGCCAAGTAATTAGGAAAAGAAAATGAATAACTATTTTCAAGTTTTTAAAGAAAAGCTATGGAGGTGAGAGTAGGCACAGCCTCTCAGAAAACTAAGATTAAAACCATACATCTTTGACCTCCCCTCTTCCAAGTAGAATGGACAAATGCAATTTGGCTCTAGGCTCTGAACTCAGGGATTTGATCCAAATCACCTCCATTCAAGTTTAGTTAGTTTGCCAACAGTAAATTACTCAATAAATGAAACATATATGGACTTACAAAACAAACACTTTCCTCTATCCCCACAAGGATCCTAAGGGAAGGCATTATTAGTATCCCCATTTTACAGATGAGGTTAACAAAGTTCAGAGGTTAAAAATACTAGCCCTAAGATCACACTTAAAAAGTAACAAAACAGTCTTCTGAGTCCAAACACTAGTCTTCTGTGCAACTTTTCCAAGTAACTATAAAATGCTATGGTTTAAAGAAATCCCTCCAACTGGAGGTAACATTAAAAACTATAATAAGGACTTCGTGAATTACGAGGGAATCCTAAATGTATCCGCCTAGCAAATAAGTATTCATTTTGCATTTTCCACTAAACTACACAGATATGAAACAGGAAATTCTATAATAATGCTCATGATTCTCCACATCACCCTATAAATCCATTTCCATTGCACAAATACCCTAAATAACCATTATACCTATAATAAAGATATACCCACAGGACATATACATGGGAGGAAGAAGGTAAAGAACCATGTGGCATTAACAGCAACAATAATGAGCCTTTTCTGCCACTTAAATTATAAACGCAATTGTTTCCATTGGTCACCAGCAAACCCAATGAGAAGGTGGGCCACGACTGTGCCACCAATCCAAATGACAGGTGGCTCTGAAAGCTATACAAACATCAACATGGCTTTGTTTTTTTTTATTGTCTAGAAACAAGGTTCCAGGATCTGCTATTATAACAGGCAATGTTTGATTCCTTAGGTGTATCGGCCTTACTAAAATACACATATGTATTTCCTTCATCTGATTCTACAAGTGATATACCCTAGCTGTAGAAAATCTTAAAAATGTAGAAAAGCACAAAAAGACAGAAATTAGTCATAATCCCAGTATCCAGAGGCAACAAATGATGACATACAGGCTTATTTCCTTCCAATATTTTTCCCTGATAGCTAGACTATTTGAAATATTTCCTTTTCTATAGAAAAGAAAAAGAAACTAATTTCTTCAGATGGACAAGAAGGAAAATGTAGACTATAAAAAATTAATTCCATTGCATTTATAAATAAATTTTCTTGAGTAAAATCTTAAAGATAACTACAATAAAAAATACTTTTAAAACCTTTGGAAAAGCTCAGTAAGATCACTGACTTGCAGTGCCAGAAGAAACAATAACCTGTAATGAGCATAAAGTGTTACTCTCGTGAGAATACGAAAATCAGTCTTGTTTTTCAGAACTTCTCTAAAGCCCCATTTTTGCATGGAAACCACTAACCCTACAGGACACCAAAATGAAGCACCCTGGCATACCGAATATCTTAACATGAAGGAGAAAACTGGAGAAACAGGAAGATCACTGGGACTTCCCCTTGCCTGTCCTCCCTGAAACAGGACATAAAACCTTCATGTTCCAGGAGCCCTCCCTATACCCACAGGAAAGAGACATCTCATCTCTGAAGACAAAGGGATGCAGAAAAGAACCCTAGCACGCAGAACTGACTTTTCCTCCAGTCCACAATTACCTCATATTCCTGCACCTATTATACCCCTGTGTGCACCTTCTCCACAACCATGTACCCTTCATCAAACCTAGCATAAAGTAATCAGGTCTACCTGTTTCTTTGGGTCTTCATTTCCTTATGAATGCTCCTGTGTCAGGTAAAACTTATGTCAAATAAAGTTGTATGCTTTTCTCTTGTTAACCTGTCTTTGTCAGTTTAATTTTCAGACCCAGACAGGGATCCCAAGAGGGTCAAGGAAAACATTCCTCACCTACAATCCTATCAGTGAGAAAAGGAACTTTAGCTCACCCAAAGAAGAAACTATGTGGAGGGGACCAACAGGTCCTGTTTTTCTTTTTTAAATTTATGCTTCTAGAGGATGCATAGGAAATATTTAAATATGGCATATGTGCCTTTTCTGCACATGTATAATAACCAAGCAGCAAAACCTCCATCTTCTACTTTGAAATGGACGGCGGAACCATAAGGCCAATCATGTCTAACAAGGTTGAAAGCTATCTGCTTTCCACATTGAAAACTAAAGTCTTAAATGGAACCAGTGACTTTGATAATGCTAAAAGAGTCCCTGGAACAAAAATATATTTTGCAGCAATTTCATTAATCATGTATTTCTAGAGTACCTATTTAAGAGGGGCTCACACAGGAAAAGTACTTTTGTCCTAGTTACTGCTAGGTGAACACAAGTTTTAAATAATCTTCAGTGCAACAGACATGGAATCTCATTCCCCACAGCCTAGTGATTTTAAATGCCCTGTGACCCTCTTAAGCACTGCCAACATCAACATCTGGTACCTGGCACAAAGAAAACAGATTCTAAAAGGTTTTTTATAAACCTTTCATTTTCATCATGTGCTTTAAATATGTTTCTAAGATAGCTTTCTTTCTCTTCTTTCTGATATACAAAAAAGTAAGAGGCTTTTCTATCAGGCAGCTACATTATGTTTTAGAAGCAGAAGGGAAAAATAATTGTCCAAAATCGAGTTGTTGCTAATGTTTTCTCATCCTCCCCCAAAAGAAGTGGTTATATTCAATATAATAGAGGCCTGAGATCTGACTGGATGAAAGAAAACCAAAAAAAAAACCTGATTGTAATTATCTCCCCACAAATATATACAAATGTAAAAATGACTTCAGAATCCTAGACATATCTTCTACACCAGC